>JABXJD010001188.1:0-105619 GCA_013375575.1 Percina caprodes | reverse complement strand
CTATATATATATATATATATCCTCCTGAAGAATGCCTCCTACAGCAGATTTTGTAACAAACTCTGGTGGCCTAATGGAGTCATACACACAATGTTCCCAAATAATCAATACATTTTAGATCACCTAATCTTTAATTTCCTGGTTATTTGTTATGTACATAACAAATAAACCAACGTTTTAGAATATTTCATGCCATTAGTCAGTGACAGTCTAGTGAATCCTTTATTTATTCACAATAGAAGCAATATCTGAAATATATATTAGTGACATTTTCCTTTTATTCACAGTGTGTGGTTGCATCCTCAATGTCTATATTTGTTTATTGGAGTGGCTTTGTCTTCACTTGCCTTTTACAGCTACGTGCACTTTATAAAAAAGATTTTTGCACTCTTGATGTAGCATACATTTGTGTTTTTATTTGCAAGTTCTTTACAAAGGGGCATTGTACAAGAGGTTTTGAGTAAAATACTGGAAATAATTTTAAAAAATGACTGAATTAATAACCGACCAATTAATCGATTATCAAAACAGTTGTTTATTACAGCCCTAACTCACATGGTGCTTTACAGAACAAGGGGAAAGTGCGAGAAGGGTTTGTTCCATGATACTGTATTACAAACAGCCACTAGAGGATGTAGGAGACATACAAATGACTTGCAGACAGAGAGGAGCTCAGTCACAATGTGTTTAACTAACTTCCAACAGCACAAACATGCCTAATCACTGTCAGACGACCAGCAATGACAAAAACAGATCCCCAGCGCCACTGACAACCCTCCAAACAAAAAGACAGATAATTTACTGAATTCTCCACCACTGAAATACAACACCCCTCTAGTTAGTAGCACAAACTTGATGTTTCACAAGAGACTCGGAGCCACTCCTGCCAATCTGCACTTCATTAGGTTGATTGCTTGCCTGTGTAAGCTACTCGCTTTCCCTGCTAGTTCCCTCTGCTTTGTTCTGATTAAAGGGAACCTCATAAATGCGCTGCTGCCTATAAACAATTTCCTTGTTACATCAAAGTAACACGGAAGTTGTAAGCTGCTCCTATAATTGCAACAAAGCACAGGCACCTTTAGCAGCCCCACATGCCAAGTTACCCTGTGGCTCTGTGAAAACCGGCACTAAACTGGACAGGTCTGGTAGAATTTGGCTAATTCCAACCTTAGTCATCAATGGTCATTAATATAAAGTTTAATGAGGAAGGAAAAAACCATGATACTAATGAAGATAAGAGCAACAAATGAGTGCACTTCCTCAAACAAATTTTAACTGTTAGTGTTTAAGTAAGCTAATATTAAATACATGAAGGTTTTGCCAATCAACACGTCTGCCACAAGCAAACTAAAGGAGTCTTCTGGATTATTTCCAGTTAAATGAACAGTTAATGCTGCTGCTAGTTGCTGGTGAGGTTCAGACATATAATGATTTGACAAAAGGTAAAATCACAGACAGTAGTTTGAGTTTGATAATCCCCTAATTGCCAACCTGAGATGAATTCTGTAGTGGGTTCTCACGCTACTTGAACAACTCTAACAGTCAGAGTTCTTGATTACCAGAGAGACAACACAATGTATTTCTGTACAAACAAAACATCATTATAGAAGTGCTTCTCTGCCCAAAAAAAGCCAAGTTTTTACCAGTGTGGTGAATGACAGCTTAGTATTAATGGGAATTAGCTTGTGAAGTTGGATAATTTATGGGTAGAATTTATGGTTCGTCACATTGCCTTGAACTGACCACTGTCTGAAACGGATGGATGAGAAACACAGACACGGGATTAAACCACACACACGAGCTGTATCTGCAAAAAAAAGTGCACAACACAGCTGGTTTCACTGGTAAACTACTTACAATGACCTTTTTGAAAGATCTTAAGTGAACGTAGAAGCACATGTTTACATATTGCTACTTTTTACTTTACACAAATGTATTTAAAAGAAACCGTCTGAAAGGCTTTGTTTTGTTCATTTGAATGATAAAACAAAAGAAACTGCATAGCAAAATGTAGGCCCTTACAAAGGGACTTTCATGAAGAACAATATAAACACTTTTGGTCAGAAATTGTGTACCATATTCTCACATAAATATACACAACATGAGACATTCATACATTTCCAGCATAATTCTTTCAAAGAGAATGTCTATGCTCTATAAATGCGTAGTAAAGCGTTTTTATTGCTACGAGAGATAAAAGCTAAAAAGATTAGTGTAAAGTTTTCATTGGGATAACTAATTTGAGGGTGAAACCTTCCTGTCACACCCTCCCACCCAATTTTTGAAATTGAAAAGGAGAGCAGTTTTTTTTAAGGCAGACACATTTGTAGAATAAAAATAATGTTTCAGTGATATGTTTTATTTGGCCTGAGTTGTTGAAACACTTATCATCCATACATGTCTTGATATTAAGGCCCTTTTCAACACAAGGCACTGTATCGAATCAAGAGAAAGGCTTAAGTGAAAAGTTGTTTTGTATTATTGTGCCCAGTGCAAGTCCTCGCCCAGCTCAATTATTGCAAACGTAAACAAGTGAAAAGTATAAACAGCTGGACAGTAACGCCCCTTCTCATACAGACAAGTCATATAAACAGGCAGTCCAAAGGAGCAAGAGGACATCTAAGGGTTTTTTGTTATCCTCACTGTGGGAAAAAATAGATTTTTTTTAAATTTGATTTGAAGTGCACAGAAAGTTGATTCAAACACTCCTTGTGCCGTAGATATATTATAAACATTGATTTTTAAAATTTCAACCACAAGTCCTCTGTGTCCATTTTTTGGAACACTGAAACCAAACTCAGTGATATTTCCATTTTTTATGATAAGTGGTACATGCTGTAGCCCAGAGGAGTAGCGTACATTCCTACAGGTGAAAAGGGCAGTATGTGTCTGTGGTGGTGCTGATACGCAGCGTACGACTGTCCATAGAGTGACATGGCGCCCAGCGACAGCGGTAATGCCGTTGTGTAAACCTCCAGCGGCTGCCACTGCCGCCGTCTTAGCGTCTGAGGCCATCTTGAATTTCTCCAGCTCAGCCTCCTGGAGCCTCTTGGCTTTTGCCCGGCGATTCTGGAACCAGATCTTCACCTGGGTCTCTGTCAGGGTCAAGGAGGAGGAGAACTCGGCCCGCTCTGCGATGGAAAGGTACTGCTTCTGCCTGAACTTCCTCTCTAGGGCCAGGAGCTGAGACGTGGTGAAGGGAGTGCGGGGCTTTCGGTTGGTCTTGTGTTTCCTCAATGGGCAGCCGGGACTGACATGACCTGGGAGAAGAAACAATAAAGATTTTAGAAAGAAAATTAATTCAATTGATTTCATAGAATTCTATCAATCTATTGTGGCGTTTGAGTGTCCTTACAGGCTGTGTACTGATCAGTTGGCTATACTTGAACAAAATGGTTAACTTAATTAAACTTAAAGTTGAAAGTTAAGACACGCTGTTACCATGGAAAGCTACTTAAATTATATGCCACACATTTTTACATTAACCAATTTAGCGTAACTGGTTTGCTTTTTATTTATTTTATGCCTTTCTTAAAACGACACTGTCCAACAGGAGGCATCCTTGCAGCACAGCTTTTAGAGAATTCTATAGCAGCAAAAAATGCTGAAAAATAATGAAGTTTGGCCTCATCATCTACTGCTAGGCTTGTTGAAACTTAAAGGTAGCCTAACTCTGATTCTGTAGGCTGCCGGATAGCATTTGGTTAAAACTAAATCTATAAAACTATAAAAATTTTAAAATGCTTCATCGTGTAGGAGAAACTTACAAGGCTGTGTGGAAAACACGCTTTTAGTGACCCAGGGTACGCAGTCCTCTGACTCTGATGCCTCGGATTTGACCGGCGACAAAGGCACAGCCGTTAAGCTCTTCCGGCTTCCACCTGGACGACTACACGTCTCTCGATACAGATATAAGGAGTTTAAACCTGTGGGAGACACCGCCACCGAGCCTCGCTCCGGTTTACAGCGAATGGACTCTCCGCCGCGACCGTCCGTCTTCCTCCCGGACATGAGCGCCTCCACGCTGAACGGATGATGCCGTGGAGATGTCTTTTCCTCCGCCGTCCCCTCTGCCAAGTCTGAACGGTTACTGTCCTCCTCGGACGAACTGCACCCGATGTCGTTAAAGGTCTCTTGAGAAGTCATCTCTTCTCCGAACAGGCTAACTTCCGAGCGGAACAGTCGAAGAGCGGTGAGAGCCGCTCGGGCGAGCGCTATGTTATGGAGCTGTCATGTAGTATGTGGGAGTATGTAGTCGCATCACGTTGACACGGCTCAACTTCGACCAATCCGTGCAGCCCGAAATGTTTATGACTGAGCTGATGTTGCATTCGAGGACTGTAGGAAACTGACGCTGCTTGATAAATGCGTGATCAGAAGTTTCACTCCTCCTAGTTTCTCCTATTAGATGTTAAGTGTTATAACGTAAACCGATGGGTGTCAACTACAGATTAACAGGCCTGTAGCTTAATTTCGTTAAGTGAAAATCAAGAATTCTTTGAAAACTTGACAACACAATTTGCCTACACGTTGCCTCTGTGGTTTAGTTAATTAATTGAGGGAGATAGGTTGCAAAAAAATCCATTGCTGAGCCACATCATAGTCACAAATTAAGCTTTAGTGATGGAATAGCTCTAAATCTAACCTCATAAGACTACATCTGTAAACAGGGGCCCCATGTGGGTAAATTCAGGAGAATTAAACCTGGGATTGAACACGGATCCCTTTTCTTCTTTATCTGTCTCTTTGATTTGTTTGCTGTCCCCTTTATTGTTACTTTCCATTGTAACTCACAATACTGTTGTGCGCTGTCAGTGCAGCATGTAAAGAAGGGTGTCATACTCAAATTACTTTACTAAATAACAGATTTAGTTTTCCTGAGCTTGGTCCAACTGGTGTCTGAGGCGCCACAATGCTATCTAGATGAGACAAACCCCTGTAGCCGACTCATTCATCTTTTTGTCCTATGATTCAATCTCATTCTTTATGCACATTACACATGAACTTGCTCATGATCCTCATGAAGTAACTCATTGTGATTTTTTACCATGAACAATTTCACATTCTGTCAGATGAAAGTGCCTGACTCTTCATGGAGAACGTCACCCTTGTTCCAGCAGTTTATCTGAAACAGTCCTTTGATGATGGTTGAAATATTTGAAGCTGAAAGGATGTTTCACTTATCTTAAGATATTTTCCAATGGTTATGCTTGTTTAGGTACTTTCTTTTCTGTTGCCTAATTGCTCTTATTTAACACCCATGGCATTGCTCATTGGAACCGTTCTGCTGCAGAATGATGATTAATCGCTTCACATCACAAGGCCTAATCCACACTCATAATATGCTAATGTCTAAGTGGTCAAAGGTGTGTGTGTGTGTGGGTGTGTGTGGTTGTGTGTGTGTGTGTGTGACCTACAGCAGTGCTGAACATTTACAGCCTCCCTCTCCCATAAGAATAAATTGCTTTTCAGATTATTTTCCTTAAAACTCACTGCTTTTTTAATATACTTATCTTTCAAAAAAAAGGACACACTGTGTTTATTTTCCAACATCCCCGTAGATATGTTTATATACAATAAACACTTAGCTACACTTAGTATCCGTGCAGACCTGAGTAGCTTGTCTATGTCAGACTGTGTAGCAGAGCTCAGTTCCCAGGAGGCTGCCACTGCTACCTTATTAAAGTGGGGTTATTTCACAGACAATCAGAGGTTTGTGAAGGCGCCAGTGAGCGGCCAGATGAAAGGACTGACTCCTCAGGGGAGAAACTGTTGCTTTTTTCTTCTTGCAGTTCTGTTCAGGATCCCCACCTCCATGCCCTTCACCCCCTCTCTTGCTCTCTCACTGTTTCTCTCTGGCTGTGCCTGCACGCCCTGCAGGCACCTTGTCAGTCATTATCCACAGAACTTGTTCTTGGCTGAGTGTCAGCGGCACGTTTCCTCCTTTCCTCCCTCCCGTCTTCTTTCTTAAACCCTTTTATGCTTTCTGTGTTTAGTTTAGACAATTATCATTATCTGTTGCATTTTATTCTTTCCTTCATTGATTCTTTCCTTTTTCTCTACCTTTTAACTTTTCTCTTTCCAAATATATTCTTTCATCCTGTCCTTCCCTCATGTTAATCTTCCTTCTGACCCACTGTCCTTTCTTTCCTTTCCTCCATCCTTTTGAACATCTTTGGTTCTTGTTACATTGGTTAGCAGTGTCAACAAAAAAATATCTAAACCAGATTTAAAGAGATTATTTATAAATTCATCTACAGGTCCATCCCGCCTATCAGATGTGAAATCTTCCAAAGAGGTGACAAAAAAGACACTCATAAGAGGCTCTTTTTCATAAAAACATTCTAAGCTAATCATTCTAATTACAGTAATTGTAGCACTAATTTAATAATTATCTTATTTTGAAAACCTATCTGGCATTAACACAAATGACAGCTTGTACTGGCAACTCCTCTATAAAAAACAAAAAATGCCATGCCCAACTCACGTAATCCTAGGCCTAATTCTGAGGTCATTAGATGCACTTTGAATGTATGGAAGCTGATATAAATGAAATACTTTGTGTACATTATATGCATGTTAAATATATTTTAGACATGCAAATAATGCAACCGCAGCTTTGTGTGACCAAAGAAGCATGAGAAGAATAGGGAGGGAAAAAGAAAGCAGGAAAGAGGAGGGTTAGAAATAAGAGGGGTTCTCTCCTGGGTGTTGCAAAATTACCCACACATCCCACTTCCCTTTTTCCATATCATGTAAGCCTGATAGTAGCTAAAGCAATTTGTTGTGTGTGTGTGTCTGTGTATGTCCTTCTGTGTGTGTGTGTGTGCGTGCGTGCGTGCGTGTGTGTGTGTGTGTGTGTGTGCACTGTGTGGATGTCTGTACAGTATGTGCTTTTGTGAGTGTGACAGAGAAGTCTCTGGTTGTGTGGGTTGGGCACACCTCAGAGCATTGTAATTACAGCAGCAGCTTTGAAGTGGTGGAATGTTTGGTTGAGATAATCAGCAGGCTGTGCTGCACTCTCACACTATTTACATTTACATTAAAACACCTATTCATGTTATCATATCAGTAAATGTTACCATCATACTAATACTTACTGTGTACAAAGGTGGAGAAGGAACAACCGGAATGGAAAATGTGCAGTGATGTTACAGTTTGCAAATTGCTGTAATCAGTATTAGGTGGAAGTTTCTCTTGAAGTTCTTCTGCTTTTATTTAAGCTTTTCTACTTCTCTTCCTTATAAGACCTGACTTGATTAGGATAATGTGTTATTAATATATTTCCAATAACAATATGCCATACATACAAGTATATAGCAAATGTGTCCAAAATCAAATATAAAATCATCAAATTGATGCTGCAATGTACTAAATAAGCTAAATAGATGACAGCAGTTTAATCTGCCAGTATCTCTGCTGATAGCTAAGCATATGGGGCTCTGGATACGTCACCCTGTGTGTTGTTGTGATTGGTCGTAGTGTTATCCAATAGCGTGCTGTGAGATTTTCAAATGAACGTTTTGTGACGGCCTTTGAGATGGGCAACTTTCATTACTCGATGCCAGACCCTTGATCTGTTGGATTTAGGTCTGGATTTGCAGGTTTCTTAATTTATGCAGTAGGTCGCAATACATTTTTTACACGTGAAACAAAAAAACAAAAACACCAGTAATTAGTTTTAAGTTTAAAAAACATTAGCTTGGACTACACCACTTTTCTACACAATTACTCATTTCATTACAACTAATACATTGTTATTATGAACTTCTTGACATATGACATTTTATTTATATATATACACACACACATGTATATTATATAACCAGTGGGACATGTTGTAAATAACTAACACAGTCACGTTTGCTCACTTTGTTTTCACTTGAATCTAAATGATCTTAGTACTGTCACAAACCCCACCTCTCTCTCTCTCTCTCTCTCTCTCTCTCTCTCTCTCTCTCTCAGCTTCCCGAGCCCTCAGAACCTCCGCTTGTAATGCACCTAAATGACTACCTTGAATGCTACAATGGCGCCAGGCCCAATTAGCTGTTAACACTGGAGACAGATCTATTCAGAAGCCAGTGAATGAGGCCTCCTCCTGTAACGTGAAAGATTGATGCCCACTTAGCTAATGACAAGAGAAGGAGGCAATCTGTTGCTTAACTCAGCCCTGGACTATATGTTACAGGATAGTCAGCTGATGACTGTGAGCCTGCAGGAGGCCTCCTGAGAAAATTGGAAATGAAGTTTAACTCACTATTGGGGTCAAGTAGGGGCGTCAACACACATACAGATACATGCCCACATAATTAAACATGTATGTAAACAACTAAGATTGGGCAATATGATGATCTATGACAGAAGTGTGTCAGCCATAAGACAATTTGTTACACTATGACTTAGCTATTCCTTAGATAGCTTTGGTTGCACTTAGGCGTTTCTGGCGATGTTGCAAAACAACGTGACAGCTTTAAAACCACACCCTCATACCTAAATGACAGAATAGGATCGATTGCCAATGACTTCCAAAACAACATATGTATGTTCTATTTACAGCCGCACGGTGGCTACACACGGCTTAATTATTCACAGGTTTCTAATCACATATAATCACACATTTGGTTCAGTTCACGTTAATGACCACACAGCCAAGCTGTTGGAGTTTATTACATGCAGTATAAAATAATACAGTTACAACGGAATGGAAAGTGGAAAATGGAAAGTTATAACCATTGTCCCACAGCCACAATGATAAATTAAACATGACAAACATGTCACATAGCACCTTTTATAGAACAGATTTCACACCAAGTCACAAATACACAAAAGTGTCAACTGGTGCAAGTCGCTATCAGGGAATACGCTGCCACATCCATGTGAACATGCACATCTGCCCAGTGCAAAGCATCATGATGCATGTAGCAATGTGGTGACATATAACACACTCACACAAACATGTAGAGAAATTAGATTTGTGCCAAAAGGAAAGTATCGGCTCCAATCTCTTTACAATCTCTCCACAATTTGTAAGCGTGTTCTTTTGAAGGTGATGATTGCTTGGGTAATCGCCATCTGCAATTATATTTTTGGAACTGCTCTTTGAAGTTTTGAAGCCACTAATGTAGGTTCATCGCTTCACCTCACCATAACCCGTCATTATCAGGTCTTTCCATCAATTCAAGACTAAAATATTACACCTTGAAGGGTTTTGGAAAGTTGGGCCCATTCAAACTCGGCGACATCTTAACCTTTCTTGTACGCCATAAAATTGTGCAAATGGGTATGCATTTTTTTTTCCATGAGCTTTACTGTACAGTATGTAGCTTAACTCATGCTAACAGTGGTAAATATATAACTCAAATTAAAAAAGTATATTATAATTTCAAAGAGTTAGCACTGTAGGCGGACAATCACCGTAATAGCTCGTCACAGGAGCCATCTTTTACATCTTACAGGAGTAATTTGCTGCTAATAATTGGAAATTATCATAGAGTGCCATGAAGTTCAGGAAAAAAGGAGCATCATCAGATTTTTATGACTCATTGTGCATCATAGGCCTCGAGACTTCAGTTTTCGTGTCAAACGCTCAGCCTCCGCAGAGAGTGAGAGACCAGCCACGGGCCATCTGTTCCTCTCACAGCCATGTAGATTCCCTTTGACACACTATATCTTAATCACTTCTGACAGGTAGGATTTATGACAAGGTCGTCGCGTAAATCAAAGAAAGCTTGTTATTATGGAAAACAAAATGGTATAATTGTTTTGTCTGTGCGTGCGTGCGTGCGTGTGTGCGTGCGTGTGCGTTGCATAAGATCGCGTGAACATGCACAGTATTCTGGGAAGTTTTCCAAAGATTGGGGAAATCCACCTTCCACACAGCAAACAACTTAAACCATGAAAACAAATCTCCTTAAAATAAATTGTTGTCTCATTACAGGAAATAACATTTCATGGTAGAAAAAGCCACAACTCTCCCAGCTATTATGGCTGCGTTACACGCACCCTGGTTATATGACAGTGAAATGTGCTTACACATAGGAACAGTGTTTATCTGTTTTGGCAACTGTGAATAAATGGAATATGTTAAAAGTTACCTCAATATTAGTGTTTCATTTACATCCGATGCCATGGAAAATGTTTTTTGACCATCTGCATTTAACCTTAAAACATGCATAGTATATCACCAACCTGATATATACACTTTTAAGGACCATGTTACCTAAAATTTCAAATGATTAGGTGTCTTGGTATTATTATTATTATTATTATTATTATTATTATTATCATTATTATTATTATTAAAAAATATGATTTAAAATGTAATTAAAAGAAATGTTGGTAAACATTTGCCGCTTTAAAGAATAAAGTGTATGTTTTATTTGAGCCTTGAAAACCTGTACAGTATATAACTTCAGATATCTCCCTCATAATGGACTTTTTTAACAATTCTATTCTATTCTAAGTTTTATAGTTTCTTGGTTAATCCTTTTCTTTAATATATGGTGCCAACCTTTCAAGATTTACAGTTAAAGTCCTGTCATCTTTACCTAGATTCAAATTTCAGTCTGTTTTGCGTTACCTTGTGGTAAAATCAGTATGCGCAATTCTGCCTTCAGTGTCTGATGAGAGCTTCTTTTATAGAGTCATAAAGAGCAAAGCACTTAACTGAATAAACAAATCAGCCACTCTGCCAAAACAAGGAAAGGGGAACATCAAAGCTGGTCTCATTGTTTTAAAGGTCAGCAGCTGGGAAGGGACTGGGCGGCTTACTGACTGACTCGTTGGTTAGTCTGCTAGGGGGTTTACTTTGAAAGATGGCTCGTCGGCCGGCTGAGTTGACGACTGAATAATGTCTGGGAAGACGGGATAACTCATCAGCGGATTGTTTGAATCATTGGGATGTGATCCAAAGACTGGGTCCTGTAGGCTGAAGGACAACAGGGACATGGAATGAGGTGCAAAGAAAGGCATTACCACACTGGATCTTCATTAATGAAATCCTTCCTGGCAGACATTAAGACTCAGACTCACTGCTGTTTAATGAGCGAAAGACGCCAGTCACAGTGGGACCAAGGACAGAGCGAGGATATGATAAAGAGTTCAGAACACGCAACCACACTGATCTTTGCTCTGACCCTGTAGAGCGAGAACTGCCACCGGAGTCCCTTGCAGTGACCCTTTCTTCGCCTACGGGGTCAAAGGTTACAAACCTCTGCGTGCGTCCTTTGAAATGGAGCAACAGGGGCTTGCTGTTGGACTGATTGGCAGGATGGCAATTACCAAAATGCTTGTCCAATTTACCTTCACCTTCCAGCAATGAAAGGGAGAGAAAAAGCAGAGAAGCAGTTTAACAGCAAGTGTAAAACATTTTGTTCTGTTCTGTTCTCCGCCACGCACCATCCCGACTCTCAGATTATATTGTCTCTACAAGTACTTTCCAGAAGAATCACGTGTTTATTAACCATCTACCATCCACTACAGTACAGCCCCTCCTACAATTAAACTCCATGCCTTTTCTTATCTGGTGTTGTCTTTATAAAAAGATCTGTGATGTCTTATTATTTATTTTTCACCTTCAAAATAAATCTCTTTGTCCATGGTGTCAAAAGAAATATTGGATGTATACAATATTAGGGGTGGCTTTTGGTAAATATACTGGATACTCTTGCTCTTTCACTTCCTGGCGGCTGTCTGAACCGCCCGTGGCTTGCATGAAAACAAACCTGATACGTATCTTTAGGCAGAGCCGCTTCATGCGATTCTGGGACGCGCGTGGATTCTCAAGCATTAACTTGAATGGCAGTGATTGCTAACGGGGGCCATGACCAAGGGGGTAAGCAAGCATCCAGAAAGTGTCCTCTATGGGGAGATTCTGAGGCTAACAAGCCATCACCTTCCATTAGCATTCCATTGACTCCCATTAATTTTGGTGTCACTTTGATAGCAAACAACTTTACATCTGAAGCATTTAAAGACTCTATTTGTCCATTGTTAATTTGTAAAGAAACACGACAATGTGTAAAAAGCTAATGATTTTGTCATAACCACGTGACTTTCTGTCGCACAGTAGCGAAATTACCGTATAGCCAGGAGACGCTTGCAGGCAATCTGGGAAACATGGAGGCATACAGTCCATTTCTTCTACTGTGTATAGTTGCAACGCACCTCAAATGCAGCGCAGACTAGCCCACTAGAAAATAGGGGGCAGTGTTGTGTTTCTAGCCTGTTTCCACTGCCCCAAAGTGGCCAAAATGTAATTTATTACAGGTTGAAAGACTGGAGATTGGAACCACATTAACAACCTCACTAAGATAATAATTTCATAATAATGATATGACATTCTTTCTCTTGCTCTCTCCACTCCTATTTGAGTGCCCCTTCCAAGCCTTTTAAGTTAGGCTGTCTGCTGATCTGTGGATAATTGTTGACTGTAATACTAGACAGGAAATGGAATGATCAACTCCAGATGACAAGACAAGAGCAAGGAAAGAGCAAGACAGAGAGAGAGAGAGAGAGAGAGAGAGAAAGAGAGAGAAGGACAAATATACTGATCATGCAGTTTTTATGGTAAAAGTGACATTTTGTTCACACAAACTAAAATTAGCTCCTAGAAGTATAAATCAAAATCGGATATGACATAATTTTGTTAATGTGATTTATTTTGATATTTGAAAGTATGACGATCATTGTGTTTTGGTAACTGCTCTTAAATAGAAAGGTGTTTGCACTTCAGTTTATTCCTTCCTACCTAATTGAAAGACAATTACTCATGATTCAATAGTACTTGAGTGGCACTTAAACCCTATTTGCTTGTGATTTCCCCTGTGGCTGTGTTATAGCACAATGACTGCATCTGCCAGCTTGACCTAGCGTAGAACTTAGAGTTTGGAGAAGTGAGTGACATTGTTTTCCTTTGGAGTAATGGCTGTCATTATGGTGAATTACTACCCTACCCAAACACCCAAACATTCTTTAAAACCACCCCACAGAGCTCTGTCTCTATCTTACTCTCTGGTGCTGGTGCCTTGTTACAATCAATTAAGCTGATTACAAGCACTATCTTCACCACTTCAAAGGAGGGCCATTACAGCGGGTCAGACTAACTGTCTCTTTATTGGGCTGCCCTTTTGTTTGCCTCAGAGTAAGAAGCTTTAAATATATTACGCTTTAACATTTTCGGTGCTGAAATCTGTTAATAAAGAAAACCATGCGCGAAACAGACCAATTCTATCTTGCTAATTAAAGGATAAATGACAAGCAATGAGCTGAAGACAATTGGTGTCGTCTGTCCTCTTTCATGTTAAAGGTTGACTCCTCGTCAGGCCTGACAACAGGTCAAATAATAAATGGAGGGATACAGAGAGAGGGAGCGAGACACCAAGTCTAGACAGCATATTTAGGGACCCTCCCTGATTGCTTTGTTCTGTGCCATGTCTATAGGTAATTACCTCAACAAATGAATGGGAACCCTGTCAAATATGAGGCAAGTGAGAGGTGAAATATATGTAAGTTAAAAAAAAATAAAAAAGATTATTTTTCTGTGACTTGTCATGCATAGATAAGTGTCAGGACGTGAGCTTGTGATAAAGACCCACTTCTAGATGCACTGTGTCACCATGAAAACCAGAAGATATTACCAATTATTTTATTAAGTGTGAACACGTTTTGATGCTTTAAAAGTTAAACATAACTAAACAGTTGCCCTTTAGGGTAGTATTCTACTGAAGCAGTTGCTCTTTTAAATCAAATGACATATCAATGGATGTGTCCTGCAAACACATCTATTGATATGTCATTTGAACAACAATACACGTCAATACAAGTCTGAGTATTACTTCAGCTATGGAAGTTGCAGTATTTGGATGAGATAGTTGGATAAATTAATATATTGCTTTTAAAATATTTAAAGAATAATATTCTGTCAATGAAATGGGCAAATATATTTGTTTATGTGACCTGCATAGTTTATAATGTCCATCTCATTCACGCTTGTTGCCATATTGTGGCCATTTCTCTGGCACAAGAAAATGACATACAAAGCTCTGATTGGCTCTGTTGTTTTTCCAAGTGGGAAAATGGTTGTCAGTGAGCACAACACCATACGAAATATAGTATTTGAATCTCAGGAAGAAGAACAAAATGTTGGTGCTGTGTTGGTGTTTAATAGATTATTAATTGCTTATGGTGTTCACTCTATGCACCAAATATATTAGTGGAATACTCCAAATACCCCAGTAAATAGTAGATTTATATCTATTTATAACTATTTGCATGTCATTAAACATTACTTTGAAATGTATTCAACACAAGTCTTAATATTTAACAGAGGGGGATTTTAGCTACATGGTTTGAAATGTTACTTTTATTTCCTTTAATTGGAAGTTTTTTTTTCTTTTTCTTTTTTATCTTTCACAAATTTACCAGTTCTTTACGCTGTGAAAATCCAGCCTAGGCATCTGCAATGGCTGCCTGATCAAAGTTGTCACAGTGTGAAAGAGGGATCTGGAAATAACCTTTAATAAAAATGTTAGGCGCCAGTTGAAGCTTTATCTTAATTGTATGGAAAACAGCCATGCACTGCCTCATCCTGTAAAGATAGATTGATAGTGATGAGCTGTCTTTGAAATGTTGCATCATTTTTAGATCATAAATTTGACTGGGTTGTTCTCAGTCATCAAGGTCATGGTTAACTAAGAAGGGTTTTATCAAGTCTAGTTGCCCTAGATTCATTTTAATTTTTTTCACCTTAAAATACCTATTTTGTGTATATGTGTATCCACAAATTAATATTTAAGAAGATTGACTGATTTAATGATAATTTAATATACAATTACAGTCATTGATGATATTAATGAATGCCTTATTTGTCAGTGTGGTCCTCCAACATCCAGATATGGAAAATAAAAACTGTATCAACAAAACATGAATATGTGATATGTTTAGATTCAGATATGACATTATGGCCAATCACACCTGGAAAAGGCAGATCTTTGTGTGTGTGTCTCTCTAATTATATCTCTTGCTTTTTTTTACACACTAACAAAACATGAACTGGTGTCAGTGTCATTGGTTAAACACAGAGTGATGCTTATCTATTATCAGTTCTTTCTGTTCCGATTATAGAGGGCTTTCACCTAACCTAACATTTCCTCTGGCAGCTATGAGATCCTCTCTTGGGCATGAAATATATGCTGATATCATGGAAATGCAGCAAAGTCTTTACAGCATAAAAAAATGACAAGGTAGGATTTCCTTTCATACCACAGAACTTCCAACCATACTTAACACAAAAGTGATTGTTGCCTTTTTCATTATCATGAAATCCGGGCATTAGTCTGAAGCATTTATGAAAGGAGGGGAACTTTTTGATGATTTAAGATGTAATCCATTATCACAGGATTGTTCCCTTCACAACGCTTTTGATATGGAGTCTCACAGACACAAATCCGTACTCAGACACTCACTGATGAAGGGCAGATCATATGCTGTAGTGCAGAAGGCGCCAACTGTCGTGTCTGGGCTCCTCTTTGTTGAATTTGTGAATATCTTATCATTTGCCCGCAAGCACATATCGATTACATCAACAGTTTATTAAAATCACAGCAGTGACTAACAATGAACATTGCTTCTATCTTTAATTTAATTTAAAGATCTTAGGGTGTTATCACACCTGTAGTTCGTTTGCTTTGGTCCGAATCAGTTGGTGAGTTTGTAAACTTGACTACTAAACACACCTGACTACAGAAAACATTAGCTCAGACTTGCAGAGTTTGTATAGTTGGTGCGGTTTGAGTATGGATCACGTTCTCACCACAAACAAACCACTCAGAGTTCTATTGACAGCATACCGAGACCATCTCTTCAAGCAGGTCTCTGTATGCTTGTTTAGTCCGCTTTTGGTACACACCAGAGTTTGATTGCCGCGTTCTCACCTGCCCAAACGAACCGCACCAGCGGGGAAAACAAACTCTAGTTTGATTCAACCGAACTAAAGGCTGTTGGTGTGAAAACACCCTCAGTCATTATATCACGCCATTGGTTAATATTCACTTGGAATTGGTCATTTGGGAGTTGGTGCCTACCATTTTTATAGTCTGTGGCGTCTACAGTATGTCATAGCTTCCAGTAGCGTGCGGGTTCAAGAAGCTGACCAGACATTAGTACCTTAAAGGAGAATTCCGGTCAATTTTAACACACAGCTCTGTTGTTTGTGAATTTGCTGTCATTAGTGAGAAAAAGGAAAACAATCAGTGTTGTCTATACTGAGTTATCCTCCTGCTAGAGTTAGCACCCACAGGCTTAAATAAGGCAAGTTTTAAACTTGTTTTTTTTGCTTCTAAACACAGCGAATTTGACTGCAGTAGATGTGACAGAAAGGCATAATAGTTGTGTTAATTCAGCCAATGCTCATACCTTGTTTATGAAAAATTGAAATGACATTTTGAACACGTTTAGAGGCTAAAAACACGTCTAAAACTTGCCCTGTTTAAGCTTGTTGAGTGCTAACTCTAGCAGGAGGATAACATGGTGTAGGCAGCACCGATTGTTTTCATTTTTCTTGCTACTGACAACACTCCAAATTTACAAATAACAGAGCTGCATATTGAAATTGACTGGAATTCTCCTTTAATCATTAAGTCTAAAGGGAAAGTAAAAGAATACATGTTTTTCCTCCCTCTACCTTCAGCAGCAAATGAAGCATCCATAAGCAAGAAATGTTCTCTGTGTGGAACCTTGGCCTTTAGCACTGCTTAAACAGCAAATATTTCCTGGATAAAAAACAAACAACAACACTTGTTTTGATTTAAGTAAAAACAACACTTTAAATCTTGGCTAAACTGTCTGAAGTGGAGTGACTCCCTCATTTTCTCCCTCTCATTTGCTTTGCCACCGCAAACCCCTCTCCCACAAACCTTGGTTCCCGCCCCTTTGCCCTTTCACACACACACACACATACTCACTCACTCACTCACTCAGCAATATTGCTTTGTCAGCCGACGTTTAGAAGATTAACCTTGAAATTGCCAAAGGGCATCCCAACTCCCCTCCAACCTTAGCTTCTTCCCCTGCCTCTATCTGTGTTTCCCTCCCTGCAGCTCCCTCTTTGCGAATACTTGCGCAACAAGTGGCGCCGCTGTAGAGCCCCTTAGGTATTAGAGGGTTGAGTGGCGTCCCAGAGAGCCGTAATTACACCTCCACTCAGGTGATTTAAAGGTCCGGGAACATTGCTGACCCATGCATGGCACCAAAAGTCCCAGATTATACTGACACCTACCCATGTTCATGTTATTTATTCTCTCATCTCACATGTAACAATTATACTAGCGTTACATTTTTATGTTCAAACATGAACAAATCATTGTACATGTTTTGACAGAAGTGAAATGAACTTCATCACATCCCTGCCAACATTTTGTCGTTTCAGTTCTTTGTGAGGCAATATTCTGTAATACAGGTTAGATTTTCTTAGCACATTGATGAAATCATCTACCCCATTGAGTTCCTCAAGGCTTGTCTGTTTGTCTCCCTTCAAGAGGAAACAGCTTTGTGATCATTTTTACAACTTTATTTTGATAACCAGTTCTGTTAAGTGGACAGAAAAGAAATAATTATATACAAATGGTACTCCCAAGAACTTGGACTTGCCAGGTTGTACTTCATAGAAAGGGTTGATAATTGGGTGCAGTTGACGCTCCACCTCCTGCAGACATTGTGGTGACAACAGGGAATGTTTCTCTTTGAACAAGGTCAGTGCTAATACTGGTTAATGGGAAGGGGATGTACCTGTGCCCCTGTACTTAGCTCTCACCTCTCTTTAGTCCTCTCTCTTATCTTCTCCCTCTTTTAGTTTAACAAGTTGTTGTGACTACTTGTTGTTTAACAAGTAGTCACAGTGATTTACAGTATTAGGAATTCACTGGCGTGTGTCTGCACACTGAAACTTTCCCAAAGGGAATCATTTGTCAAGTTGTGTCAAATCTCTGCCTCTCTGCACTTCATATCAGCTACTGTACCACAATGCAACAACAATATGGCCAGTTTTGAGCAGGCACAATGGTGCATGCAAGACCTTGATTTGCATAGGTTTGAGATTTTGCTCTACAGTATATCTGACAGAGAATCCCTGAAGTATGCCGTCTTGGGCCATAAAACAAGCGTCATAGGAAAACATGCATGTGTAATGTTATGCTGGTGAAAGTAATGAATCCATTCATGTGTTTAAATCCTCCTCCCTCAGTCCACAGTGGTGGTGTTTCAACTCCGGGACCTCCATTTTAAAATATAATATAAACATGCCAAATGTTAATTGATTTAAAAGGAGAGTGTAAGAAATAGATATTTTGAAAGACAAGCATTAGTACATGAAGAGATTATAAATACTTTCCTTTCGCCTTAGGTGTTCTCAGCATTAGCAAATTAGGTATTAAAGTTTCCTTTCTTCCTGTTAAGATTTTGTTTCTGACAGCATTGGTTAAAGAAATGTGCTGTTTCAGTGGTAATCCCTGCAATTAAGGCAGTAGGTGCGGCTCCATTACCTCAGCAGGATTAGTAATGACCCAGGAGAGAATATAATTGCTTCTTAATTTGAAGTTGTAAAGTGCATGAAATACCTGAGGCTTAGCCTGCCATCTCAGCAGTGGTTAGTTCATGGATTAACAGTTTTTTTTCTCTCGCTCTGTTTTCCAAACCAGGAGCTTTATTGTAGTTCTTGTATTTTATAATGCTGTTTGAACTTGTGACATTTTCTCTACATGACAATCTTTATGAGAGATCTGTAACCTTTAACACAGCTCTAAAAGCTTATAATTTGAAATATCTTCATATAATATTTGCAGGTACTGTACAGATTAGGAGTGGGTGAGAGGATAAAATCCTCTCACACTATATTTAATTTTTATACCACAGTCTTGATATATATTGTGATACAGTAAATTATAAACTGTAATTTTTCCCAATGGGTATTGCTCTATATTTTATAGAGTATATGCTATACCATGTACTAAATAGCATATACAGGCTATAAATAGATAGGCAAATTAATTTCATGTTTGCCATCATTTGTTTGATATTGTTTCAATAAAGATAATTAAGACATGATGGGACCTTAGGACCTAGCAAATATGTAAGAAAATCATGTGAGTCAGATGGACATTTGCTTCCATGTGTAGAATTGATACTGTTGTCACACTGGCCAGTGGGTGAAACTGTAACACCCTTTATTATTCAGGCCTGACATCTGTCCAAGTTGACTAATACCATATAATTACAAGGCCTTTGACCAGCCATAATGGCCTTTTTAAGTCCTGTCTTTTGTCCTCAGTGAGATATTTCCAAAGTGTCTATTAGTGACAAGACAGCACCCAAAACTGACACTGCGTTGCTCAACAACGTACGTAACCATTATTTAACTACAGGGATCTGACATGATTGTCACAAGTTGTATTTACTCGGGGGGAGAAGAGAGATAGATAAGGTAAGGAGATTTCAAGCTAGAGCTCAGATAAATAAACTTTGTTCCTAAAGTTAATTCAAATATAGCATTCTGATGATTGGATGTACAGGATGCTGATTTACATTATGGACACACTGTGTGATGTTGTGTCACCCACAAAGAAAGGTCAAGAACATTCATTGCATTCAAGTCCAGCCTCAGACACTTTGTGGATTCTTTTATCTATACAATTACAATCAGCTATTTTATAACAGATGTATATTTGTTAACCCCAAGTTATTAAACCTAATTTCTGCATTTTTTTTCAGAATTGGTCATTAAATGTATTTAGATTTTGCAGTTACCTCTCCATATGATCTCTATATTAGGCTGCCATTCCAGCAGTAGATTCCAATTTCCTTCACACGTATGAAGGATTTACAGGAAACAACGCACAACTAATCCTGTTGTCGTTTGTAAATTTATCTTGTTGTCAGCGTCATTATGACAGAGCTGTATCGAGTTACTGCTGTTAGTTCACATTAAAAGCATTCAAATGCTGAAACACAGGATGGCTTTTTGTGAAGTGTGTTTCAATCAGGAGAAACTTTGTTGCAGATATGTAAAGATGTATTGTCCATAACCATAATATGAAATGTACAGAGTCTTTGGGGATTAGACTCCATCATTAAAAATATTTTAAAGAGGCACAGACATATTCCCCTCGATGGAGCCTAGACACCGGTGATGGTGGAGGGGGAACCCATAGACTGAACGAAGGAGCTGTCTGCCGGAATGGGACTGCCGTGGTTGATGATGACCAGAGGTGGAAGGGGAGGAGGAGGGTTGCACATTTGCCTGAAAAGACAGCTGATAGCAAGAGAGAAGACATTTAAAGCAGAATGTCGTGCTGTGATTGGATCTCAAATTTTGTGGCCAATTTTGATTGTTTACTGAAGAGTGAACGCCTCTTAACAGCTGAATGGTTTTAGGAAGAGATAGTGGTGATTTAAGTTATTTAGAAGTCTTCCTGAAAAAATTGTGCTGAGCTTCATATGTCCCCCAGTTTAGTGTTGACTGCAAATTTAATTAAAAATTCATCTCAAACATCAGGGGATCTGTGTTAACTATCAAAGGAAGTCATGAAAAACTTCTTTTGTGTGAATGAATGTTGTATAAAAATTGTTTATTGTTAGTGTTTATAGCCAAATCACCCAGGACTCATAAGGATCACCACTTTCACTAACACTGATTTTGTGTTCCACATTTCTGGTTCGTGTTTTGTAGTAATGTTCAAGAAAATACACTTGTTTCTATTGTTATGGAGCATCAACAGCACTGATGTGATATGGTTCCATGGATAGGTATCTAACATTGGTATCTCACATTTAACCCTCATGTTGTCCTCGGGTCAAATTTGACCAATTTTCAGTTTTTTTCATCACAAAAAATGGGCCTTCAAAATAAGCTGAAAATGTCAACATTAGAAATATCAAATAACTTTGGAAAAATACATCAAAAAAAGCTCTCACAACACTGAAAAAGTGACAAAAATGTCAGAGCGATAACTTATTTTCATGGTTCATTGAGCGCCCATACCTGTGTGTCAATGAAGTTTCCATGATCATCCTGTCCAGGCCACGTAACCATCAAAAAATTCTATTGAGACCATGTTGTGAACTGTCAATCTGAGACATGGATCTAGTTTCACTTCTCAGGCACACAAACACATATTTAGACAAACTTCTGCTTTAAAAAAACAACAGAATAATTTTCCCAGGCCTCATCATGTGAGCTGTTCCGTCAGTGTGAGAATGAGGCACAAATGTTCTAATTGAAGGAAAAGTAGAAAAAGAAAAACGCCTGACAATCAACAGGATGTAAATTACACGGCAGCATGGCTTCATGTCAGCCTAAACCTGTCAACCGTCACTAGAGAGAAATTCCAGACAGCCGTGTTGGAGTCTGTTTCTTAGAACAGAAGGTGTGAGTGTGTGTGTGTGTGTGTGTGGGGTGTATAGCATGCATGTATACACTTTGTAACTGTAATCGAAACATTCATTCATCCATGCACAAGTGCACAAACAAATTCTCACACATGCATAAAGACTACTCCTTTGACAGGAAATGAATAATGAAAAAGGGAGTTGTGTTCATGTTTGCCAATTTTCAGAAGAGGGTGTGATTATTACTTTAGCTTCAGTATATTCTGCTATGATGTTACCTGTCTGTGGCATTATTGAGGACTGACAGGGATTGTTTTGCACCAGGTTGGGCATTTGTAGTTGCTAGTTTAGACAAAACAGAAAAAGACAATATAGCAGGGAGTTAATAGCAAATATGTCTCTGTTGCATCGATTTCCTTGTCTCCTGTAAAATGGACCTCTAAGTTAACAAGCTACCCTGTGAGGCTCAATACACAGAGTAACATAACATTGTTGGATGTGTGGAACAACTTAACCATTTGTGTATGGACCTTACTACAAATGTGAAGTTAGCCTGAGGTATGCCATGCTACCTAAATTAAGCATTTATTATCTCAGACTCAGCTTGTCAATCTTAGTTCTACATAATTTTCATTTGTCTGAGCTTTAATTTGTCAGAGTCAGGTGTGCTCAGGTGTGCTTTGAATTGGAACTTAACTTTAGCAAGTGCAAACATTTAGTATGTGTACTCTGTTTTTTAATCCAAGCAGAGATTCTTTGTCGTGCAGCTGACACAACCCTCTGCCTGGTTTTTATCTTTTTACTCAAAAGCAATGGTAATACATAAGAGGTACAAACTGGTACTGGCAGTTATTAAGGAATCAATCCTTAGTTTTTAGGTATTAAAAAGGGCAAATGGGACTTTGGTCTTATTTGTGGTGTTTGAAAAATTAGGCGACCACCCAAAGTAATTGGTGTTCAGCCATCATTACAACAAATTTGAGATGAAAGCAATCGGCTAATCCTGGATCAGTGTTTGACATCCACCCACACCTTGGATCTGGGAACAAATTATTTTGTATCAGACTTAATCAGTTACTTTAGGTTCTTTACGAGATACATGAAATGTCCATGGGTTAATATATTTGATTGATTCTTGCAATTTGTATCATATTTTTCATTTGTTACACTTCTTCTAAAATAAATAATTAAATGTATTTAACCTGAAAAGTACCTCACTGAGATAAAAATCTCACTCCTTGACCGTTTCAAAGAATGTGGAATTAGATATGGGAGACTTAAAAATTCAAAAAAATAAATAAATATGAAAGATAGATAATAATAACAACTTAAAATCATTAAGTGTTGATCACAATCAATAAAGTTTTGACCAAAAAAACATTGCTCTTGAAATGTACTGTAGGTTTGTTTGACTTGCAACCCTTAAGGATTAATCTGCGAGCCAAAAGGCTAAAAGCAGTAAATGCAGTAATAACTTTAAGGAACATATAAAAAGATGCAGTGACTGAGGATGATTCTAGTTTACAACTATTTCCAGTTGATTGCAAAGAGAGATAAACACAGTGGGACTATGGGCTACTACTTCTCAATCAGAAGTTGTGTCCTACCCATCTGCTGCATGGCAGTGTGTAATCAACCAGAGAAATGTTATTAGTCTCCAAACAGAGAACTGCTTTGATTAATGATGGAGCCCCCCTGGTATCCACGTGCTCTAATTAACTAACCTCAATAGGTTTTTAGGCACACCCCCTGTTAACACCCAACACAAGCATGAAAAGAGGAATGAATGCACATAATGAGCTTTTTTTCAATACATTACAATTTAACTTTAATTAAACTTTTGTTCAGATTGCAACATATACTAACCACACTATACTATCCACACTTGTTTGTGAACTTTACATGTCTGTTTAGCCTTTAGTTGAAATATCCTGAAACCAGACCCCAGAATGTGTAGAGAAAGCAAGGACACGCACACACAAACCGTAATTTAGTAGGGAAATAACTCATGCATGATGGGGAGCTGCTATTGACCTTGTGTGTGTGTGTGTGTGTGTGTGTGTGTGTGTGTGTGTGTGTGTGTGTGTGTGTGTGTGTGTGTGTGTGTGTGTGTGTGTGTGTGTGTGTATGTGTTTCCACTAAATTAAGAACTTATTAGGACTTAAAAACCCTATCCTATTTCATGCGGGGAACCTCTGGGGGGAAATGAGGTTTACTCTTCAAAGCCTGCGGCTTGGCTCTTTTTATGTTATAACACTTAATATTTTATGTCGAAGTGATGGTTGGAGCATTTAGGAAGGTCATATGTCAAAGTTAGATGTTAAGGCTGCATGCATGGTCCTTGACAGTAGCTAATTATATGTGTAATGGATGTGTTCGTCCTAACAAACAAGAAATAAATTACTTCCGATGAGCCAAGCTGGAAAGTATTTTGATGTCTTCATTTCACACCAAAACACAATTTGTTTGGGCATGCAGTAACAACATTTCTTCTTTTTCTATTTGTTTGAAATTAAATAGCATTGGTAAGGTAATTAGAATTCAAGATTAGAAGTGTCAAATGTATATGCTACTCTATTTTAATGACATCAAGTCCTCAGGGCAGCGTTTACCTTCTTTATTTATCAGATAACAGCAACAATTAATGCTGTACTTACTACTGTAATATGTGTACATATAACAAGCCCAAACAAATTAGTGTTTTAACAGTATCCTAGAGTTATTCTTTGTACTTATTGCGAGGAAAGTTTCACACAGCTATAAATGTAGCATTAGGCTCATATAGCGTGGTTTTTGGGATACCAAAAGTGCCCAACCGGTGCTTTAAGCAGGCACAGAGGGAAATGTAGCGCCGTCACAGAGTGGTTTGAAGCCACAGAGTGGTTTGAAGCCACAGAGTTGAAAAGGCCCCTCATGACTTCAGGTCTATTACAAAAAAGACCACAGTCGTGATTAAAAAGACTTTTAGTAGTTCTAGTCATTGCCAGTAGTACAAGTGTTTACACGCGCCTTAATTGGGAATCAGGCTTTTGTAGACTGCAGTAAGGGAGTCATTCGACTACAAAGACTGCTGTCAAATAAATATACATCTTTGTAATTATTGGCTAACCAACTAGAAAGAGGATTTAACTTAAAGGTAATGTATGTAAAGTAAAAATAGAAATACAGAAAGATGGGTGAATTAGTTGATCAATGCCGTGCAGATGAATGCAAATAATAATGTATAAGTCATCATGTTCTGCATTTGTTAGTCATGTTTTATTCAATGGACTCTTGTATTATGAGCAAACTTCTGTGGAAATCCATCTCCAACTGGTTCTATCTCTCATCATATTGCATTAGCTTTCTGGGCTAAATGCACCGAGGGAGGATATCAGATTTCTCGCAGCGATGAGACAAAGATGGATTGTGAATCAAAAAGACAGAGACAGGTCCCTGGTGGAGACAGTCCTCATGTTCCTCTTCACAGCTGCTGCCAACAGCAGGGCTTGGTCTCATTGTGTTATTTAGAGTCTCTGACACAACAAGGTAACTCTACCTGTCTCCATTATGATGGATTCACTCATAAATGCCGTGGCTCGGTTTCAAACAGGATAACCTGTTTTGTGATTTTGTAAGCCTGTCACTTAACCTGTTCACTACTCATCCCTATTAAAACTGTCTCTAGAGATATATGCTGGAGAGGGTGTGTGTGTGTGTGTGTGTGTGTGTGTGTGTGTGTGTGTGTGTGTGTGTGTGTGTGTGTGTGTTGTTTGTGTGTGTGTGGTGTGTGGTCAAGTTGTGGGAATGGAAACAGACTGTTTTCTACATATTTTCAATTGTATTTTCCTGCTGTTGTTTGTTTTCTCTATTCAGACACAAACAGTTTAGTCTCTTCCCTCAAATTATGTAAAAATCAAAATTGTGATATTGTGGGTTGACATTTGTAAGTTTGGTCAACTCTCTCTCTAGAAAACAGTATTTTAAAAGGGACATATTATGCTTTTCTGTGTTTTCTGTAATATCTATAGTCTTATCATACTACTTATACTATTACTACTATTACTACTACTACTACTACTACTACTACTACTACTACTAATAATAATAATAATAATAATAATAATAATAATAACTTTTATTTATATAGCACCTTTCAAAACCCAAGGACACTTACAGAGTTAGAGGATGTAAGCTGTGGTAAACAAGTGGTGTTTCAATAGTTTTTTTATATAAGGAGGTAGCATTTTGGATATCTGCAGGAAGGGTGTTCCAGAGGGATGGGGCTGCAACACTAAAGGCTAGTTGTTTGATTTTCATATTTAACGTGGCCCAAATAATGAGTTAAATGTATTTTAGACAAATCACTGTGAGCTAAAACAGTCAGATTTCCAACTATTCTAACGCTCCATTTCAACAGTTTTTCTACGCGGCTAAGTCTTACGCAACTTGACGTCGGCCGCTATGATTGGTCATCTGTTCCAAGTAGGCAGGTCTGAAGTGTTTTTTAGCCACTGCGGTGTTAACATTAGGCTTGTTTGAGATGAGCAGGTCTCGTGGTATCGATCACCAGCGATCGCTGCCCAATGCATGGTTAGATTTGGGACATCATGTATACCCAAGAGGGGTAAGCCTCTCCTCTCTAGCGTAGCTCCCATGGCACCATTTAATGTTGAAGCCATCACCTGCAGTTAGCATCCCATTGACTGCCATTCATTTGGCGCCACTTTGACAGTGAATAATTTTACATCTGAGCGTTTCAAGAATCTATTTGTCCGTTGTTTATTTCTAAAGAAACATGACAATTAATAAAAAAGTTCCATTACCTTGTAGCTCACATTATGGCTCCGTAGCAGACATTTTTGTAAAAAAACGGTTGCATCATAACCACGCGACTTACCGTTGCATAGTCAACAAATCACCGTATTGTCTGGAGAAGCATGCAGACAGTTTGGACTTCCATTAGCTTTTTAGGTTTAATTACTAATGTTAACTCGCATGTTAGTTAGCAATAATTAGCCTGTGTCTATGTTATCTCCTAACATATACCTACGCTCTCCGTCTCTGCTGATTGGGAATGATTGAGATTACTCTTTGCACAGCTACCAGAAGACTTGTCACATTGTCAAGCTCAGTTGGAGGCTGCGCAGTAACGCCTAGCCATCACCGGAAAAGTGCTGATTCGTTCAGAATCGACTCAACATGTTGACGTTTTATATAAACTTTTTATTGATTTTGAACATAGACAGTTAAAGATGTTGACCAACAGATCCCGTTGTTCTGGACGGAGACCAGTGAAGGAAAATAGAAGCAGTTTTCTGGTCTGAAAGTTGTAAGTCTTCTGGTAGGTGTGCCAAGAGAAATTGCAATCATTCCCAATCAGAAGAGACGGAGGCGTAGATTTATGTTAGGAAATCACATAGATCACATTTAGAAACGCTTCAGATGTAAAGTTATTCACTGTCAAAGTGGCCAAAATGAATGGCAGTGAATGGGATGCTAACTGCAGGTGATGGCTTCGTAGCATTAAAATGGCGCCATAGGAGCTACGCTTAGAGAGGAGAGGCTTACCCCATTGATTTTGAATCCGAGGATTTGTTTGTGACGTTTAGAAGTCAGACTATATCCTCTCAGATTACAGATTATCTACAGTGTGTAAAATCAGCAACAGATTGCATGTAGAGCACTTTGACAGCTACGTTGTCATAATAAAAACAACTGGAGACTGTGTAAGCTGATATATGGATCTGATATATTTTTATTAAATCATAATTGGACCTAACAGGATGTGAGTGTTTATTTGACTTCTTGTTCAGCCTTAAGGCTGCTGGAAACGACTGGAAACTGTCAGACTTTACCGCAGTTAGTATTTGTTTAAAATAAGGTGACCAAATTTCTCAGACAAAATCCGGGGACATTTTTAGCTCAGAATCGTATATACCTCCAAAACACGTCATGTTTTTATTTTTGTAAAACTTAAAACAGTGACACTAGACCTAGAGCTGTTCTCATCAGGGCTGAGCCCCCTAAAGGTCTGATCCTAGAATCACCCCTGCTGCTACTTCATACTCATACTACGTACTCCACTACACTTCAGAGGGAAATGTTGTAATGTTTACTGAACTACATTTATCTGACAGCTTTTGCTTTATTGCTTCAGGCTTGTTTCTGCAACAGCTCATTGAGTATCGGATACAATAAAAACTATTGAGGAAATATTTTTCTTTGACATTGATGCAGTATTAAGCGATTGCTGCAGTTGGCAGCAGAGAAACAAGCTACGATGCAAGTTAATAGGATAATTGTCCAGCTTGTATTTACGTTGCTTGTTTTGCTACTGACAGACTCAGTTTAATATTCTTAGTGTCTGACAACATTATGGAAAGGATCTCTAAGAGGTCAACCTTTCTGTTAAAGATTAAGATCCTTTTTAAATCATAAAAGTCCGCAAAATTGCGCTTGCTATACCCTCAGGCTCCAATAATTTTAGCATCATAAAATACGGCTTCCTAAAACATCTCTTTTATTCCAGTTTTGGGTCTGTCAGTCACAGTGAACACCGGGACGTCATGTCCAATTGGGTAATGTTTTGGTTCATAAGCCTTTGCAATTTTTTTGGTAGAAAGTGACGGTCGTTCCTACAATCTTACGGTGGCCGACAAAAATAGACAAATAGACCAAACCCAAGCAAATTAAGAAAAGAATTTCATTAATTTGACAACACATGCAAATGCACTGCAAACACACACAACACAAATGCACAAATGCGCTGCAAATATAGAAACAATGTGAAAAGAAAAGCACACAATCCCCAAAAACATATGCAACAAAAAATGTGTTGTCAAACTAATGAAGTTCTTTTCTTAATTTGCTTGTGTTTTGTCTATTTGCATGTGTTTTCTTAAGTTGCAGGGCGTTTGACCCCCGTCAGCCACCATATATTCTAACTGTTAAGCAGCTACATGCTAATGCAACAGCTGTAAACCTCTATGACAGTTAACTGAGTATATTTCGGACTGTGAGTTTTGAACAAAACAAGACGTCATCTTGGGCTTTGGAAAACACTAATTGACATTTTTCACAACTAATTGGCTATGAAAATAATCATTAGTTGCAGCCATAGTCTCAATAGAAATACAGTCCATTTGCTAGTAGTTTGTTGGTTATTGTGACAGTAAATATACCAAATATCAATCAAATGTGCCATATCATAATTTCTGTATCCACAATCTTTTGATGTAACCTACTGCCTGTTAACTCCAGAAGTACATGGACTACCCCTTATGAAACACTGATCTATTTCTGTATTTTGTACTATTTCTTAGATGCAGTCAGGTCAATAAATTATCTTGTGCAAGTGCTCCACCTTGTGACAAGATCGGATCCTCACAACATCATATTCTTAGGACATTCTGGTTAGACACATGTACACTTTTTCTTATTTATTGCAGCATCTAAATACTGTTGGAAAAACACAATGAAAAGGAAAACTCTTCAAATGCCCAGTGTTACTTTCTTTGCCCAATTCACACAAAATCCTTGTCAGTCCAAAATATGCTTCTGGCTCTACAATCTTGGTACTTGAATAAATATAAAGAGCCAGCAGATGTCACTGTGCTCCCTTTTGACAATGATGAGAGATGACAAGAACACTGACAATGGTCACAGACTTTTTTTATGAAACCGACAAAACAGTTATAATAACTACCAAACATTAATTTCCTTTTTCTTTTTACAAACATTTTGGGTCATTGGAAGCATCAGGGATCTGTTCCAAAAACAGGGTTGAGCTAAGTGTGCCTTTACCACATATGTCTGTTGTTTATCATTCTATATGTCTTTTGAAAATAGTTAATAATTTATGTGAATGGGATTCATAGAAGTACAGCTGAATAATGAAAATGTATAAGTAATTAAAGCCAAGTAATGTCTTAGCGAATGTGCTACTCAAAAAGTGTTTTGTCAACAGAGAGTTGTAGCGTTCTGGTTCTCCAGCTTCTATTTGGTGTGTCTGCTGCTATGTTGCAGAGTTTCTCAACCACTGCACCAGATTCAGGGCCTGTACAGTCCAGTGGTTATTCATACCCCAACCACGTACTTCAGAGTTTGCTCCTCCTCTGGCTGCAGGACGTGTGTGTGTGTGTGTGTGTGTGTGTGTGTGTGTGTTTGTTTGTTTGTGTTCCTTCAGTCATAATTGCTGCAGATACAGGTCACAAACAGACTCACACACGCATAAGAGGACATGCCGCTCTGTGCACATACAAAGTGTGACCAAACCAACATGGGTATGAAATGATTAATCACTGAGCACAATTTACTCTCCCCTGCTGGAATAGTATTCATAGCAAGTACACACACACACACACACACACACACACACACACACACACACACACACACATTTCTCTCTCCCAAGAATGCATGTCCATTTAAGATAGCGAGACAGAAGAGAAACCAAAAATACAAGGAAATAGAGCGAAATAAGAAAGATACTGCGGCTTTAGGTGTTATTGGAGTGACGCCTCATAACAAAGCAAGTATTGATTTCACTCTTTATTTCGCTTTCCTGATTGCCTCTTCAAGTATTAGTCTAATGACACTGAGCAAATGATGAATATAAGTGGTTTATAAATGAAGTGCAGTTTAAGCAGGACCCTGAAACTGAAGCAGCTAATTGTAATTCATTCATTTTTAATTTTGCAATATAGGCCTACATCTGTGCCCTACCTAGGCTGTGTCCGAAATCACTCCCTCCCTACGTAGGACACTATATTTACTGTCTGACATTATATTTGAGTGTCCAAATTCTGCGCCTCTTAAATGCCATAATTTTACAGATGAGAAAATTACAGTTGAGCGACCATACATCTGTTAGTGATGATGCAAAATGATGATTAGAAAGTGTCCAAAATCATTTATGGCTCACTATTGGGTGAACCTATTGTCTATTGTATGGGGAGCAGTGAATGAGTGAACAAGGAAGTGATTTTGGACACAGTCCTACTGTGACATGTCAGAATGTACTCTGTGAAAACACCTGTAATGATAAGTGCTTTTACTTGATAAGTTGCTAAATGTTAGATTTACTTTCATTGAACCCCAGTGAACAATGATCCAAATTTGCTGTCTTTGGGTCAGTCCATTTGTTTCTCACTCTGAGCTTGTGATGAGGTTGTGTGGTGGTACATTTTGCAGGAGTTTCCGTCCTCTTACTGGCCAGGAACAGTGCCCCAATTTCAGGGAAAAGCTTGCAGCACAGCAGGGGTCAGAGCTTAGCACAATGGAGACATCACTCGATGGAGAAAAAGAAAAAAACTTTCCTCGAAAGATGTTTACATCTAGTGAAGTGTAGCTGTCCACAACGTGAAACCAACACAATGAGACGTCCTATGTATGTATAAAATATGGATCCTTTTTCAGGTTTAGTGATTATACTACTCACATGCTAGCTGTACAATTTTAATTGTGTTTAAAGTTGATATTGAGTGAAGCTGATCTCATTTGAAACTTATAAAGATAATGCACTATAAGGCTATGTTTTGAAAATAGGGGGGATGCAAAAATAAATAAGAATAAAACTGGATTTTAGTCATTAGGCTACTTAATTCCAATCAGCTTTTATTGTATGCACTTGAACAAGTCTTATGTCCCCAACCATTAGCCATAAATACCAACCATCATGGATACTAAAAAGCAAAGAGCTCATTATTTAGCATTTGAGAAAATGGCAGTTGAAATGCAGCACAGAAATGTCACAGAATGAGAAAGTGAGGTGCTTGTTGGATGGTCCAGGTAAGGTCAGAGGTATTGATTGGTGGCCTCCGTTTTATAATAACCAACCATAAATAATGTGTTGAGTGGCACATCAGCAGTTAATGGTGCCAGCTGAGAGGGCCCAACAATAAAAAATCAAAAAAACTGTACAGTATAAAAGATGACACCAACAACTGTATTCCTGCACATTGACAAAGTGCCAGTACCACTTAAAAGGCCACAGGAAAAGATCAGGGACATTTTAGTATCGGCAACATCCGTGTGAAAAAGAAAATGACATGGGACTCAGGGGTCCTCAGTCAGTCTTGTATTTATAAAGAGACTACTTCAGTGTATAAAGCCTTTCAGATACAGAAAAATATGCAAACATGAGTTTTTGACCAGATCTTCATTTGATTTTACATGTTTTTGTAGCCATTTTTTAAATGTTATGGTCACTTTTATTGTAGGTGGTAAAGACAAACTGATCCGTAACTTATTGCTTGTTTTATTGACTCAGACTTCAACAGATGGTTGGACTGGTATGAGGGTGAGCAGGAACACCAACGTTATTTCAATAAGGAGAGACTTTGATGCAGATATGCAAGGGAGCCTAGATGGAGCCAAGACACTGGTGATGGTGGAGAAGGAACCCAGAGACCGAACAAAGAGCTGTCTGCCGGAAGGGGACTCAGGTTGCTGTGGTTGATGATGACCAGAGGTGGAAGGGGAGGAGGAGGGTTGCACATTTGCTTGAAAAGACAACTGCAGCTGACTGCAGGAGAAGTCATTTATAGCAGGATGTCGTGCTGTGATTGAATCATGAATTTTGTGGCCAATTTTGGTTGGTTTACTGAAGAGTGAATGCTTCTTAACAGCTAAATAGTTTTAGGAAGAGATAGTGGTGATTTAAGTTATTTAGAAGTCTTCCTGAAAGAATTTGCACTGAGCTCCATTTGTGAGTGAACAGTGATCATTGCTGATCACTAAGAAAGCCTAAATTCAGTATTTCAACCAGAGCTGGATGCAGTTTTGTGAATTAAAGAATTGTGACTTAATGGCAGATTTGAGTGCTTTCTTGTTATTTTTGACAAACCATTTAACCTGAGATTGATGAGATTTTAGAGTATTTCTGACAACACACAAATTAATTTTCACCTGTGTTTCTTTGTTTTTCTCTTGTGTTTTTCTTCGATTCCAGTAAAATTTCTTACCATTTGACATAAAGAAGTGTCTAGAGAGCTCATTTACAGATTATGAAGTGAGGCTGTATTATGTTAATAACAGTATCTGCATAATACCTATACCCTAATGTTTTACTTCTAATGAACACACAATCGTCAAAGCACACAGTCGACCCATAGTCCACCTACACAGATGTTTTCACTTATGTTGCCTGACCTCCTGACTGTACCGGAGTGTTTGGGCATGTATATACTGTGCTTGATTGACAGCTCCCTCGCTCTTCTGTTGGTTTTGTCACTTCTACTAATTAAACACACCTGAACATGGGATAGTTCCCATAAGAAACTTTATGTGAATGAGGAAAAATAAATGGAATTCTTTTTAATGTCTCTCCCACAGTGAGATCATTTTAGTTTCAGTTTAATTACTCAAACGTCTATGGGATTTGCAGCAGCTCTGATCAAAGCAGCGTCCCCTCTTCACACACTTAAGAGCTCTCTGAACCCATTAATCTGTACATCCCTTTCCATTTCCAGCTTCCATTCATATATTCAATCCCTGCCTTCCAGACTTACCACCATGGATCCAGAGATGTTCTGCCCGACGTCTTGAGCTTGCCGTCAGCCTCGAGGCGGCACTTTACAGAATGTGTCTAACAGAGTGATAGTGCCAGAGCCAGGGCATTATAAAACAACAGATTGGACAGGATTCAATAGATTCCCATATCAGAGGTAGGGAGTTAAATGTGTAAGGTAGGTACAAACATCAGGGTCATTTCCTTTTCAGTAATTTATACAGTGTGTGTGTTTCCAGCAGAGTGTGGTGGTAAACAAATGTAGTTGTAGTAGTTAAAAGTTCATCCACTGATTTCAAGAAATGATAACCCCTATGCAGGCAACATAAGGGCAAAGGCCAAGTCTCTGTGGACAAAATGACAGTGAGTACAAACAGGTCAAATTAATATAATTCTATTATCACAAAAAAGAACATAATAAGAAAAAAAACACAAATATGAGGAAAGTAACACCATTAATACACTTACAAAATAAAGTGTGACCTTAGCTTTCTATCTGCATGTTAAATGTTAATCCAGTTTACTGGCTTTTTGTCTCTGGTGTGGGTCCACCACACTAAAGGATCAACAGTATATTTGTGTTCGGAACATCTGGGTTTAATAGTTACATAAGCAACTCATAAACCACTATGCTTTACAATAAAGAAGTAACCTCCATTAATTGGCATTCTACCACCTGGGGACACAGGACAGCTAACCAACATTATCAGGACTGATGTATTAGTGTGCTTCATACAGTAGTTTGTTCCACAACACTCTTGCCTGAGAAAACATGTCTGAAAGCTATATATCCACCTGCTAATATCTGTTGAATAGCTCTTGGCCAAAGGTCAAAATTCTTTTTAAGTGAGGAAATTATACATTTTCTTTCCCTACATTCAGACATTGTTACTGTAATGGAAAGGTAGACACAATCCTGGAGGCAACCTCCACCAACAACAGCTTTCTCTTGACACCTCAACTTGTTGAGACAACATTAAAATGCACTTAAACCTGCATTCAACTTAGAGGGAAAAATTTGACAACTGATCATAGAGACATGAGAGTTTGCTGTCAGGGGTCAGTCGTATGTTTTGTTGTTATTGTTGCACTTAATACCCACATCACTGTGTTGCTTTCCTCGGTAGGTTCTTCTTTCTGATTAGTAACTGGTTCACAAGTGAGGCACAGTTCATGGTGCTTGGCAAACTATTGTCATTTTCTTCCTCGTTGTAACTATGGTGATTTACAATATGAACTAGCTGCCCGGGATTTTATTTGTTTAGTTTTATTAACTCATCATTCCTTTGCCCCTCTCTTCCTTTCTTACCGTTTCCTCTGTCTGTCTATCTTTTGAAATGAAAGGCAGGGTATCAGCCTCTCTCCTCTTTTCCAAAGCCAGTCAGTTGCAGACCCAAGCAGTGAGAGGGATTATCCTTCTATTTCTATTAGTCACACACTCATAAGCCATGTATCACTCTGAAGCTTTGTGTCAGCAACTCCACACCCGAAGTGGAGAGACTTCTCATTATTGGCAGATTGAGAGGTTTTAGCTTTCACAGGGACAGCAATATTCTGAAAGTCAAGTTGTGTTTGAAGCAAGGCAAATGCATTTCACAGATTACGACATGGCGTAATATGTTTTAAATTTCATTGCTTCTATGACTCTGTAATTGGTATATTAGTTAAACTTAGAGAAACTTGGATATATTATAAATGGTCCTTAATTACGCACATTTGTAAAGAATTGTTGTTAATATCTTTAAAGGGTAATTAACCAAATAATTGGTGTCGGTGTATGGGTGTATGCGTGTAATATTGGCTTTATTTTATTTTAGCAATATAACAATTATCATAGCTTGATCATTGTTGCAGTTATATACGGAAAATGCTACTTCACCAATGACAAGTTGATGCATACGTTTAGCCGTTCTTAAAGGCAGCATTTTACTGCAACGGTTTTGTTAATTACTGCCCACAGCAAAAGTACTGCTACGTACTACTACTACCACCCCCTTCCTCTTCTGCAAACACCGACATGTTGCCCTTTTCCTGCATTTTACCTCATTCCTGTGATGGCAATGGTGATGCATGTGTGTCTGTATGTTGCTGTGATTTAAATCACTTCGTAAGAAATGAAGTTGCATAATAAATTTGGCCTACAATAGCGTGTAGGGTGGCCTAAAGCCTTTATACATACATTTTTATGTCTAGCATACATGTGGCACAGTGAATCCTTAGGATAAACTGTATCTGTGGATGGCCTTAGTGACTACGTACCTATAGGCCAGTAAGCAGTGGGGGTTTATATTTGTTAAATTCATGTTAAGACTTTTGAATTTTTGAAAAAACTTTCAAACTTTAACAATGATTTGGAGGCCCCCTGCATTGACTCTGAGAACCCCCTAGGGGTCCCGGACCCCTGTTGAAGATCCCTGCTTTATTTAATAGGACATCTTAGACAATAAAGGAGAGAGATAGTGGGAAACACATGTAGCAAACAACCGCTGGTCGGAACCAAACCTATGGTCGCTGCAGCGAGGACTGATCTTCAGTGCATGAGGCGCAAGCTCCACCAGGTAAACTACCCAGGCGCCCCACTGTGATACGTTTTCACATTTATTCTTCAGGCACAGGAAACTGTTGATGACTGTTGAGTCTTTGTGCATTCAAATGTGAAAGAAGCTCCAAAGGCTGATGCACAGGATAGTTTGATATGATTTAGTATACAAAAAGTCAATGTACCATGAAAAATCCTTTGGACAATGCTGAAGGGAGGAATAAACATTTAATAAATCCTTCTTAGGTTTCTCCAAAGGCATATGAAACTGAAGTCAATCTTGGTCTCAGCGAAGGATGAATTCGTTTTCCATGTTCATCTTTTTTTCTATTTGAGCAAGCAGTAAACATTCAGCTCCACCTTTGCTATCTTTTGACATATTCTCAATGCTTTTCAGCATAATATTAAGTTAGTCCTTAAAAAAGAATTGTATTTTTTTTTGTCCCATGTCTCTTGATTGAGTAAACAACAAATATCAAATTAGTGAGAGCATTTCAAGAGTCCCCGCAAATACTAACTGGCACACTCCTGGGGCATAAACATCCTGTTTGTATTTTCCTGTTTTCTATGGTGCATCTCAATTTCAGTGATGTGACCTGATTTTTGCCTAAATGTAGTGCAATCACAGGAAACCTTCAGGTCTTATTCATTTAAATAAAGTAAAAACATAACAAGAAATTCAGTGACCTATTTTCCATTGAAGTCCCTTGACTTACAAAAAAATGTTAATGTGAAAATCCATCCATCCATCCATCCATCCATCCATCCATCCATCCATCCATCCATCCATCCATCCATCCATCCATCCATCCATCCATCCATCCATCCATCCATCCATCCATCCATCCATCCATCCATCCATCCATCAATGGCTCGGGTCGCAGGGGCAGCAGCTCCAGCAGGAGACCCCAAACTTCCCTTTCTGGAGCCACATTAACCAGCTCTGACTGGGGGATCCCGAGGCGTTCCCAGACCAGGTTGGAGATATAATCTGTCCACCTAGTCCTGGGTCTTCCCCGAGGCCTCCTCCCAGCTGGACGTGCCTGGAACATCTCCTAGGGAGGCGCCCAGGAGGTTTTCTTACCAGATGCCCGAGCCACCTCAACTGGCTTCTTGGATTTATTGATCCAGATGCAGAGAGTTTCAAATTTATTTCTTCCTCTCAACAAGCACCAGGCACCTTAAGCACCATGAACACCGTGAAGACTACAGAATGAAACAGAAATACAAAATGTTTCTATGTAGATTCACAAAAATTTGCATACAAATCATATTCACATATTAATCATGTTTACACCCAATACAAATCATTTAACATTTAACTAATAATCAATATGAAATGAAATACGTTTTAAATGATTATAACAAATAAAATGTCACATGCTTCTTTTAAATGAAATACAATGTAATTGTTCACAGAAATGTTATGTGCAATTAACCCATAAACAAATTAAGTAATGCCGTTCTCTTTCCTTAAACAAATCCCTTCTGATAATAATACACACTCCACACATTTTCCTTCGTACCTCATTTTGCTCTCCAAGGGTGCTAATCAAAGAGTTTCTGTCCATCAGCTAGCATGCTTTCTAGCTTGACACATCCTCACAGTTTGGAGCTCTTAGAAATAGCATGTACGAACAATACAAGAATAATGAAGTAAATCACAATGTAAACCCTTTCTATACAAGATTCAAATGGATGAATATGATAAATACCTAACGTGTTTACAAGTTTTTACCGTTGCTTGAGCGCCACATTGTGAAGAGAGAATAGCAGGAAGTTTAGCATCACACAAATATCAGAAGAAGAAAAATCAAAAAGCAAAAAATCAAAATAAAAGCAGAACAGACCACAAGGTGACACTGTAGAACTACAATGTCTTGTTAACATGTAAATATAATACTGTGTAGGAGAATATTACTACAATTTATCAGAGACATTTATGGCGAAGGAGCAGCGACTCTACTCCGAGCTCCACACGGATGACTTGCTTCTCACCCTATCTCTAATGGAGATGCCAGCCACCCTCCTGAGGAAACTGGTTGTACCCTGGCTTTAGGGATGTGAAAATCCATTCGATGTAATACAATACAAAACAGTCTAAATTCACAAGTGCAATATCAGCAATGGCTTTCTTGTATATTCAAGTGCCAAGTAAGCAGTGAACCAGCATGCACAACCAGGATCCTGAAACTTAAGCAGCTAAATGGAAGTTAGTCATCATTAATTTTATAATTTACACCTGTGCTTTTCCTACTGTGACTGGTCAAAATGTCTTCTGTGAAAAAGACCATCAGTGTGACACCAAATGAAAATATCTTGATAGGTCAATGTGAATTGACAAATGACCACAAACATAGTAACATAGTAAACTTGTAAACCATCCATAAGCATTATTTGGAAGGCTATAGTTAAAAAAAGTTGGCGGTTTTTCAACTTTCAGTTTATGTTTATTTCAGCGGCCCCATTGGCACTAGTGTTTTTACCACACCTGCTGTTTTAAAGGTCTTTTCTTTACAGTGCTGTATTGTGCACTGTATTACTGAGTTAGCGTTACGGGGAGGTCATATAGTTGCGTTGAATGTTTCGCCTGGACAGAAAATCAATAATTTACAATAAGAGAACATGTTACAAATGCATAGTTGAGTGTTGCTTATGGTAACTGAGCCTGGATAGTGAAAACCGGGTGACGTTATCACTGTCATTGTGTTACAAGCCAAATCATTAAGAGTTTGTTGTAGCAACCAATGTAATAATAATAACTTTGATTTATATAGCGCATTTCCTAAAACCCAAGGACGCTTTAGACAAGTACAGAGGGACAAGGGAAAAGAAAATATTAGGCCAACACAAACACAGACTAAAAGGAATAACACCTCCGCACTAAATGGAAGGAGATGTTATTTAACGTAAGCTACTGACATATAACAACATCACGCAATGAAAAGTTATTTTATGACTGATATAGACATATTAACATACCTTAGGGCCAGTTTGGGCGTGGTTTTTGAAACATAAAAATCCCGTAATTGTATCCATCTGTTGAAAGCCTGACCAAGTGTGATTGGGATTTTGCACGTTGTCTTTTACTTTCCCTTTTAGCTTTTAGTTGTTTATAGTTTTTTTTCCTTTTTTGGAGTCATGGTTTCACCTGATGAGTGTAAGCCCAATATGAAATTCTCTTTTTGCTGTCTCTTTAGCTCCCAAATGCTCCCCTATGTTCAATAGTTGCTAACTTTGTCTGTCTGCTTTCAGTGTCATTTGATGCGTAAGCAATACATAGATTATAACCCCATTAAAAAGGAACAGAAGTAAAAACAATGAATTAATTACTAACACAATGAATGGACAAGATGAGGGCAACACAAAAAACTTAATCTAGCGGTTGTGGCTCTGAATGGCTGAGTGGTTTTCAGTTTTACTTAGTCATGTAAGAAGACGTCAGTGAGCCTCATTTCTGATTCTCCACACATCTTTCTTTACAGGGATCAATATTGTTTCCTGTTCTCCAGTGAATGTGCAAGAGGTTTAAATTTTGGACTTCTCTACTTTCTGTTACTTGATGTCAATGTCCATCTCACTAATAGAATAGATTTAGATGAAGTAGTAAACCTCAGTGTAGACTCTATTAATCTCACAATACACAAACATACATTCAAGACTGATAGAAGTCAAAGTTCAATTATCTTGTTTTTTTTTGTCAACACATGCAAAATAATGATTAGGTTGTAAGCACGTTGGTTCAGTTACTTTTGGTGTGTGCTTGCACTTTAACAGAAAAAGGTGTCTACATGGATTTTAATGCGCGTGTGAATGTTGAGCTAAAACATGTGACCATACACACAATGGGTACATCCTCACCTGAGAAATAAGAATCTGGATCTGCTATAAGTGACTTGTTTTTATTTTATGTATCCAGTACGACCACATCCACTCCGCTCTATGAATATATATTGAAAACTTAACACTCATGGAATTCTCTATTTTTTTATGCTGAGGAATCCCTAGAGTCATTATCTCTAGGTCTCTGGGTCAGACTGAATCTGCCCTGTGGTGATAGGCAGGAGGAAGGTATCTAACACACAACAAAGCACTGTGAGATAGAAACGTGTGTGTGTGTGTGGGACGTATTTTGCTGCTTTTTGAGTGCAGTGTGGGAGCCAGCAGAGATTATGATAGATAGGTGGATGACATGTGAAATAGAGGTCACTTCTTCATCTGAAACACTGGAGGAAAGCCTTTACCTTCAATATTTAAGTTTTAACACTCCTGAAAGTTAAATATTTAAATAGATTGCATGTGCTTCTGGATCAGGAACAAAGCAGGTCTGCTCATTTGGATTCCAAGTGAATGCCTTTTGCTATTTTATCAGATGGCTAAACAGCGTAGAAGCTCCAATTATTTCAAATTTTACCTTGCCTGAACTCCCAAAATACAGACTGTAACTCAATTGGAATAAAGTGATTATTTCTCAGTGACAATAACTGTCCTATTGTGAATGTCACTGTGCAGTCTGGGGCGTGGTTGCAATGTCTTTGTGTGTACAGCTATGTTTTAGTTATTACAACTCCATATTGATAAGTTTTAATTAGATTGAAGTGTTTTGTGTGCAGTTATGCTCATTATAGATCCACAGATGATATATAATTTAGGAGACTGTAGAGGAGCATAGTAGATCTGCCTCCTTCAGAAATCTGACATTGTGCAGCACACCTGAATCCTAAATGCCTCACTTTCCCCACCACCCCCCACTCACAGGGCAGACTGAAAATTCTGATCCTGTCCTTTTCAGGCTGGCAGAGTCACAGGGCTGAGCAAGGAAACCCTGGAGCGTCAGCACATGGGCGGATGATTAATTTATCTTGGATAAATCCTCCCACCTTGTCTTCAATAAGCTGATGCAGCTACATGAGGGCAGGAGTGCTTTAAGTGTTCAATTGTACCAACTGCCATCCGGCTTCACAAAGCTTTCTGCCACACAGTATCTCTATCTACACCTCCACTGTCTCTCTTTATTCTCACTGTAGTCCAAAGCAAACTATACCACTCATATACTGTACATGTTACATTAAATATGCATGTTAGCAGAATAGGACTACTGTATAGCTTTGTGTAAATTTGTCTGGATATAATAAATATAATTAAATGTTATGAACAGCTAATGGTTGTCTTACCTTTTAAATGTACATCTCTTAATCTTAAACATTAACTGCCCAGTTTTAGCATCTAGCAGTTCACAGGATCTACCATATACTTGTAGAATAATCTGGTTGAGTCTGAAATTATTAGATTTCAAAAGCTAAATTCTTTTTCCTTATCCTACAAAGAAACTTGATCTTTAAATTACAACAAATAATTAGGAAAGTGTGCACTAAATCTAAAGTACTGGGAACAGACATGAACATACTTTACAAAAAAACAAGTGTTTTGCTTTTAAATCTATTAGTGAATACCAAATGTTGCATTATTCTCAGTTTGTCCACTTTGTCCCTTTTTCCTCTGTTATCAATATTTTGTTCTGATGCAACAACCTCATTTCCCCCGGAGTCATTAAAATTTTATCCATTTATTTAATCTAGCCTTTCTGATTAGGATTCAGTGCAAGCAAAGGTTGAATTCAGTCCACATTAGCTGATAGAAATCAAAGGATGAAGACCAACATCAATCTTAGATCTGGATCTTTTGCCCAATACAAAGATAGAAAGCAAGGTGGCACATGGGGAATGAAAAGATGGGTCTTTCCTTTGTAAATGTTCTGAATTAATGTTTGTTGTAGTTTGTCTGATCCCTACAGCACGGAGATGACAATACGTTCTGCTGTTTTAAGAAATCTGTGCCCCAGTAGAGTGGTTATTGCTGAGCGAGAAGAGATAGAGAAACTTTAAAAGATTTGGAAGGCACGAGGAAGGGAGATGAAAATGAGGGAAGCACAGGAAGTGAAAGAATGAAGGTGCATGTGCTAGAAGTGTTTATTATGTGGATATAGTATGAAACGGAATGAATGTAACAGGCAATTTTAAGATGTTGTCAATGTTCAATAGCCGCCTTTCTACAACAGCTTGTAATTATCACACCCACACTTTTGAAAAACAGCAGCAGCACTTAGGAAAATCTCTAATCCAAGGTTAAATACGCTCTTCAGAAACTAATGTGTCACAGCTGTTTTGAGACTAGAATAACCTCAACAGCGGAGGATAAGTCTCTCCTATGGAAAATAGTTGCAGCTTTTTCTTAATTAAAATTGTGTCAGCATGACACACAGAGAATCAAAATTTTAATGGAACATCAGTGATGAAGAGGTCAAGGGAAGGGTAAAGTCATACACAAGCACAGATATTAGAACAGCCGTAATGATTCAGTTCAATTGTATTTATAGTATCAATTCATAACAACAGTTATCTCAAGACACTTTACAGCTAGAGTAGGTCTATAACACACTATAATATACAAGGACCCAACAATTCAAGTCATTCCCACAAGAGCAAGCATTTAGTACCACAGTGGTGGAAAAACTCCCTTTTAGGAAGAACCCTCGGACAGACAGACTCTTGGTAGGCGGTGTCTGACGGGGCTGGTTGGGGGTGTAATGAATAGTGGCAATAACATTCACAATAAAAGATAATGGAACAGTCACTAGAAATAGTAGTTTTAAGTAGTTCATGGCATAGCAGGGCACAGCAGGGTGTTACACGGCATAGAAGGACGTAGATGATGTGTTATGGTATGTGAAGTCTATGCACCATTGAGCTTGTAAACTTGTATGCAATGAAGGCCTGGCCAAGGTAGCAATATAGAAAGTTGCAGACGTTTTCTCCATGTCATTGCAGACCTGCTGTATTAAAATGCATTACTTATGCTAATAAACTGGCAACTTATTATACTGTATGTACCATATTGTATGTTAAGCGCTACTGTTAGCTGCATTACTAAGAAGCTACAGTGTTAATAAGAGAGGGACAGAGAGCCTGTTCTGTGGCTCTGTGGCACAGTTTGAGTGAAATCTGGTAATTTAAGCAAGAAGCAGATGAGTCAGGGGTATAGTGCATGGTTCAGGGGTTATAATTGGCTACAAATAGCCTCATGTACAAATGACCTTTTCTGTAGGAAGCCTAGGAAAACACAAGCTAACTAACACACAAGCACACTTCAAAACCAACAAAAGCATGATCCTTTACCTAACCCTGCATGAGCTGTCAACTGATTGTGTTTACTGTATATGTTTCCTTGCAGCTAGGGGCACGCATTGAAAATCTTAGGCAGGATAATGTTACTACCAGCAGTGATACCAGGATGACTCACATTGCGGGTTAATCCACAGTGTACTGCTCAATAGGTTTATTAACATCCTGACAGGACATCTGTCTGGGTTAATTGAATACATTGTGAAGAAAATGCTCTCAATCACAATCACAGGGATTTTTAGTTCTTCAAGCAGTTTCTTTTAGCACTTTCACTTCTCTGGAAGGTACATCATAGTTTAATTGACTTTGAAATATCAAAGTCAATTAAACTACGATGATGTTTTTTGTTTAATAAGCAGCAAAATATATGAATTTGCTTATTGTTTTTAGTGAAACCACAATAATACAAAGTCATGTTTGAGGCTGCATAATTACTTCCCTATATTAAAGCCCTCTTTCTACTGTCACAGGTTCAGATAAAATAAAAAATACTGAAAAATGCTATCTGCTAAGCACCACAGAGGATGTGAGGGCCACAGCCAATAATTGTGTCTCATGATCAAATTAATTCACTGCTGTGTGTGTGTGTGTGTGTGTGTGTGTGTGTGTGTGTGTGTGTGTGTGTGTGTGTGTGTGTGTGTGTGTGTGTGTGTGTGTGTGTGTGTGTGTGTGCTTGCGTGATCTTATAATCAGACCCAGAATAGAGGCCAGAAGGTCTTCATCCCTTCACCTTCATTACCATTTACAACTGTAGCTTTAGATAACTATGCTGATTTTATCTATTGAAACAAAACCACAGATTTATTTGTTTAATGACCTTGCATGACTTCATGAGACTAGAGGTAACTTATTGAACCACAGACCATACTGAAGCGGTTGAAAATAGATATTTAACTTTCAGCATGTCAACATCTAAGGTATGTAAGCTAAACATGTATTGGTTTATGTAAATTATTATTTAAATTAAATTATGTGTACATTAAACTTTTGACTGGATAAAAGGTCACCAAAGTTATCATAGTGAATGCCAAATTATGGCATAGATTGCTAATAGTTGTTGAGACATTTCCCTTATAAAGTGGACAAATTATGCTTTTCCTTGTTTTCTGTCATATATACAATGTTATAATGTCGGATTTTAATGTTAAACGTGTCCAAAACAGATTTCAGAGAAATTCTTGTGAGCTAAAATGTTCAGATTCCCAACTGTTCTGAACACTCCGGTTTCAACAGTTTTTTCAACTCTCGGCTAAGTGTTACACAACTCTAAGCCGGCCTTCTATGATTGGTTATCCACACCAGGCAGGACTGGAGTGTTTTTAAGCTACTGCGTTGTTAACATTGTCACATGTAGGTACATGCTAACGACAGTAAAATATGTAATCTTGAAAACATGTCCTATTGGGTTGTGTTTGGTTCAAAAGCCTAAATTAGTTGACGGTAGAAAGGGATGCTTCGTTCCATTACAATCTAACATTAGCCTACTGCTTACTATTAAGTAGCTGCATGCTAATGCGAGATAGCTGTAATCTTGGCGGCCAATGTTGGTAATTTCTCCCCAATGTCAAGTCACATTACTGCTGGGACATGTCTGGTTGTGTAGCATTTGGTTAAGAAGCTTTGGTTCAAAGTCCTGCTATATAATCTGTTGCAGTAGCATGGCCTGAAATTAACACCCGACCACCCGCCAAGAGCGGGTGAATTTGCAATTGGTGGGTAACGCTGTCAATTTACCTGCACATTGGCAGGTAAATGAGAATTGAGTGATTCAGACATGTAACTATTGGTACGCAGGGCGCGCAGTTGCTTACGGGGTTTAGGGGCCCGCATCACTGGAAGACATTGATTGACAGCCGGGGCCCATATCACATTTTCATGACCGCAACAATCCCAGCTGTCCCACGCGCAGACACTGACCAAGCGGGAGTTAGAACGGGTCAATTAATTTCCGTGTTTCTGATATGAAGATGAGGCGTGTGTGACTCGAACATCTCACCAACTAAAGGTACAGCGAAAGACGGTGCAAAACATTTCAGACCGCCCTGCCAACATGTATACATTTTAACATCAAGGTACGCTGTAACGTTTTTTCACTGTAAAGCTGGTGAAATCTTCCGCTGTTTCAATCCTGTTGGCTTGCTGCAGTGGGCGGGGCTGTTGTTCCGTTCCCCCAGCAACTAACTCGCACACACACATAAACACACACTATCACACATGATGAATGCAGGAATGAGATATACAGGATGACCTAAAATGAGGACAGCTACATTATTGTAAGTGCTATGATAATTTAAAGTCCTTTATCAAACCGTATGAATATATGTCCCAGCCCAGGATAGGACATTATGTACCTTTATGCTGGATAATCAAATTTTTTCTGCTATCTGTGTGCGATGAGCTTTGGTTTTACTTCTTGTGTGTTTGCGTAATATGTTCCCTTTCCAGGTTGCATGGCTCAAGCTCTAGCTGTTTGGTGACAACTGGAAACTGACATCTTTCTAGATCGATCTTTTTCTTTTTCACATTCTATGTATAGCATTTTGTCATATGGACTGTCTATGTTGTAATTGTATTATGTTGGTCTATTCTGTACACAACATCTATTGTTTGTGTGTCTGCCCTGGGAGAACAATCCCTCTTCAACTGTTCTTCCTGACATTTCTTCCATTTTCTCCCATTAAAGCGGTTTGTTTGAGTAGTTTTCCTTATCCATAGCGAGGTCTGAAACAGAGAAAGAGTGTAATATGCTATACAGATTGTAAAGCTCAGTGAGGAAAATGTGTGATTTGTGATACTGGACTATAAAATACAATTTACTTGACTTGACACCTTAAGCTACAAGATGCTTAATGTGGACTGCTTATCCAGATGAATGACAAGAGTTAGGGTTGGAAATTGTTCAGTTGAGCCTGCCAAAGGTAAAATGTTCCCAGACTAGAATCATGGTTCCCACAAGCACTCTACTCCTTACAGTCCAGTCTAAATCATACTTCCTTATTGGTTTATGTGGCTTCTACCAGAGGTTTTCTGGCACTGTTGTAGATGAGTCAGACACTTTACAAACACCAGAGAAGAGATACTGCAGCCAAGTGGTGTTATTGAATAGGTCTTCACAACGCATTTATCTTTTTTCATCTGCATTTGCGTTACCTGCACTTCTAGTACTTTCTCTAATCAAAACATCTCTCTTCCTGCTGCTCACCTCTTCTCCAGAGAGTCTCTCTTCTGTGTGAGTATGTGTTTTTTCAGTAGTCTTAATATGGTTTACAGTACAGTTTATCTGATACCACTCATCTTTAAGAAACTTATGATAATTCAAAAGGCAATATTCAGTACTATTGTTCAAGATGTTTTGATGAATGAAAAGATGCACATGAGCAGATATGACAGTAAGGATGAAACATGAACAGGAGAGGCCCATACTAAAGAAGCAGTGACAGAAAATAACTTATGGAGATGGGCAAAATGCATTTTATTGTAGCTTAAAGTAAGACAGATGTCTCTTGAACAGGCTGTTTTACACTAAACTTTGAATTTTATAACTAATGCTTGGGCTTGCTTAGTGCTTCATCCTGTGGGACTAGAGGTATTTTCTCTTATAACAACACCTGCTAATAAAGAACTCAACATTTTTTTTATGTAGTCTTACAGATAAATCCAACTTTTCACATTGAAATGATAAACCTCTGTAAATCAAGGGAGATTAAAAATATGATCAAAAAGGAACACTTGTCCGCAGTATTTTTTAAGGATTCCACATGTTTCATTTCATGTTAATAGTGGAAATATTACCCTCAACTTCTAATTTAAGTAAATCCAGATATGGGTGTCTTGTAAAATTGTATACAATTTGAAATAAGATCAGATTTAAATGTGTCTCATAGCCAAAGACTGTATTTTCATTTGCCTACCACATACCACATTCCATCGCCCCAAACTCAATCCTTAAGATATTTCATTTCCACATTCAGTTTGGTTGTTCAAGGGAGATTAGGTTTATCAGCAGAGCAATTACCATTTCTAAAAAGAGCCTGTGGTCGTATTTAAATATAAGGATGATGGGAGAGAGAATTCTTCTGATACCACATTTCCTACTTTGAATTTTACTCTAACAGAGCGGTAAACAGATTAGGGGGATTATAAAAAGCCCTCCTTCGCTCCTCGGTGCCCATACACAGACTGACATAATAATCGTACTCTAATGTATTGTCTGGAAATGCGCCGAATCTGTCATTCATTTTTGTGGTGATTAACTGAAAAAATCTTGAAAGGCACACTGTGATGGCAGTGCTACAGCTACAGTGGATGTTAATAGGGCACAAAGAGTGAGGAAATGGGGAAAGTTGGCATGTATAGAATGATTTTCTTTTTTTCTTTGTCAATATTACAACCATAAAGGCATGTCCATGAGGCCATACAGGGTCACTGATTAGCATGGGGCATAACAGTTACAATAAAAACAGTAAGAGAAAAAGAAAAGGCGAGTGCTGCAAGTCAAGAATCATGATCATAAAATAAAAAAGTTTACAATTTAAATTTTTAAATGAAAAGAGCAAGGTATACAACTTATAAACTTTTCCTTAAATGAAGGCATTATTTTGGAAATCTGAAAATTGTAATGATAAAAAAGAAAAGAACAATTTAATTTCATATGATGATGCTTTAAATATAGTAATTTAATGAGTTTTCAAACTTGTGAATGATTTTACAAAAAGATTTTTACAAGAAGATTTAAGAAAATCCTCTAAATAAACATTTAAAAAAACATTGCAATGCTACCTTCTTTCTTCCTATCCCTTGTGTTTTTTGACACAAAAGATGACTCACTTAGGAGGAAAGTGTAGAAATAATATCTGCGTAATGGCACGTCTAGATTTAGAAAATAATTCAAACAGTGACAGCTGTTTAGCAAATACATGTACACTGATACATACTGTACGAAGGATGTTTTATCTTTGTACAAACATACAAGTCCTGGACGTGGGTAATTTACTGTTTTATTTGGTGAAGTTGAAGGGCATTAAGTAAGCAAAATGCCCACATATGAGGCTAATTGTGCCATTAACGCCAGATATAGTACATGCTGTGCGCTTTCAAATTACAGAATAAAAAGGAGTAAGGAACTGTTGCATTGTACAGCAAACAGATGAGTCCTTTCATCCTGAGCAAGTATTGCTTATGTCTGTAGCAGATGGGCACAATCATAACAACAAGGTTTATTTATTCAGGCTCATTTACTGTGTCTAAAAAGTGCTACCAGATTGTTAATTTTAGTGGTATAAGGCTGAATGTTTGACTAATTAATGCATGGTTGGATAGAAAGGATGAATTGACTCCAAGAGTAGAAAACATCAACAGAATAAATACAGTTTATTACTTCGCTACTATTTTCAGAACCTTGATGTCATTTTCATACTACACAGTACTAGATATATATATATATATATATATATATATATATATATATATATATATATATAACTTAATCATCAGTAATGAGTTGGCAGAATTGGAAGGGCAGTTCCAAGGGCCTGCATGCATACAGTGCAGTACTGTCAATACTATAAACAGTCTTACAGTAAAGGTGGTACACAGGACCATAGAAACAGTAGTACATTACAGTAAAGAATGATGATGAAATATTACATCCAGATAAAATGCTAATTGCCAAAAATATATCTTGGTATATTGAAAGTTTCATAATCTAAACATGGAATATTGTTTCTGTCTCTATATAACTATGCATTAAGAGTAATGCAACTGTCATATCTTCTAAGGAAGAACTTAATGTCCACAACATCCCAAATCCGTTGAACGTTTAATACAAACAGACAGGCAGGACATCTTTGCAAGTTACGAAGCTACTTTACAGTGTCTCAAGCTAGCAACAACTTCTTTGGTAACTTCATACACACGGAGACAACATCCTGTCCGCATAACATACTCTGATTTCTAACTCAATGTAACAGCGCCTCCTTCTGGAACATCCCTTATTAGCAGCTAACTTCAGATACAGGATAAGGCAAATTAACCCTTAAGTAAATGATATAACTTACAGATAAGGTTTTACAGTTAAGATACCACATCTCCCCCCGTGTTAAGTTAACATCTTATTATCTCTAGAAGGAAACACCGGTGAGCTACCAAGCACAATACATAACCTCTTAAATGACATCAAATACTTGGGACATGAAATTCTATATATATATATATATATTTATTTATTTATTTATTTTTTTTTTTTTTTTTTTTTTAACTAGGAAGGGTCGTCCTTCCAGTGAGATCAGAGCGCATTGTTGCTCTATTCCTGGAACAGATCTCACTCTATCTAACAAAGTCTTTGAGGTGCTCAGGTGAGCGCCTCTCCCTTCGGAGCGTCGCACCACCGGTGCAACAGGCAAGTCGGTTGGACCCGAGTATCTGGAGCCAGCTGAAGATCTGGTGGCGCAACAGGAGGTTCTCCTCTGTCATCCAAACTTGTAGACAAGGGGCCCACACAACCTCCAACTGTGTCCAACACGGTTTCCTCTTCATTCCCAGACCCAATACTGGGAACAGTGTCCGCCAGTCTAGCTCTCACTTGGTCCACGTGCCTCTTCATGGTTTGACCACTTCCAACAATCACTCTATACGACAATGGGCCTGATGAGCTCTGGATTACAGCAGGGATCCACTTAGGCCCATAAGAATAGTTCCTGACAAACACATTATCCCCGGGCAAGAAACTCCTCACTTTTTTGTTCATGTCGTGAGTCTGTTTCTGTTTCAGCTGCTTTTGCTGCACCTTTGCTTTCAAATCTGGCATGAGCAGGTCAAAGGTTGATCTGAGCCTCCGAGACATCATCAGCTCTGCGGGTGACAAGCCTGTTGTTGCATGGGGTGTGATGCGATAACTGAACAGAAACCTTGACAACCTGGTTTGCAACGTATCACCCTTCATTTTCTTCATCCCCCCCTTGAAAGTCTGCACAGCCCTCTCCGCCAACCCATTGGAGGATGGGTGAAATGGCGCTGACCTCACATGACGGATGCCATTCTGCTCCATGAAGGACTCAAACTCTGAGCTTGTGAAACAGGCACCATTGTCCGATACCAACATTTTTGGTAGACCAAACACACTGAAACTCTGCCGCAGTTTCTCTAGTGTAGCCTGGGAAGTGGATGACCTCATCGGGTAGATGTCCATCCACTTTGAGTGAGCATCCACTATAAGCAAGAACATTTCTCTAGGAAAGGCCCCGCATAGTCCACATGAATTCTTGACCATGGGGCTTCTGGCCTCCATGGGTGTAATGGTGCAGTGGGAGGAGCCTTTTGGTGTTTTGACACTCTTCACACGACTGCACTTCCTTTCCACATCCTGATCCATACCTGGCCACCACACATAAGATCTAGCAAGACCTTTCATTCTTGACATGCCCAGTGTGTGCCTGGTGAAGTAGCTGCAGTATCCTGTCTCTGCCCTTTGTAGGTATGATTACTCTGGCTCCCCAGAGAACACAGCCGTCTTTACACTCAATTCCAATCTTCTTTGGTGATATGGCTTGAGGTAAGCATCTGTCTTTGTAGGCCAACCTTTCAGGACATATTCATGAATTTGGGACAAAATCACATCCTTAGCTGTCCAGCTCTTTATCTGGTTTGTGTCCACTAGCTTATCATCAAGCAGATCCATCATCAAGACTTGCTCTTTTGCCTCAGTGTCCTGCACTGTTTCTGACATAGGCAGTCTGCTCAGCGCGTCAGCATTGGCGTTGTTTTTCCTGGTTTGTACACAATTTTGTACTCATAGGCACTGAGATGCACAGCCCATCTTTGCACTCTCGGGAACCCATTTGGATGGGCTTTTCTCGTTAAAGAGAGATCAACGGCTTATGATCAGTGTAGATAATAAAGGCTCTTCCATACAGGTATTTGTGAAATTTCTGAATACCAAACATAATCGCCAAGCCTTCCTTGTCCAGCTGTGAGTATTTCTTTTCAGCAGGGGACAGTGTGCGTGACATGAACCCCAGGGTCTCTCACTTCCATCATCCATCAGATGTGATAACACAGCGCCCACGTCTGCAGTGAAGCATCACATGACAGTATTAATTCACGGTCAGCTGAGTAATGAACTAACACTTCATGAGTTCAGCAGTGCCTTTGATTTTTGAAAGCTTCTTCCTGCTTCTTTTGCCACGCCCAACTCACATCTTGTCGTAACAGTTCATGCAGGAGCTAACAGGGTTGACAAGTTGGGCAGGAATTTATTGTAGTAATTTAGCAAACCTAAGTATGACTTAAGTTCAGTCACATTTGTGGGAGTGGGAGCCTCCATGATGGCTTTCACTTTCTTCTTCACAGGGTGAAGCCCCTGTGCGTCCACTCTGTGTCCCAGATACTCCACTTCCTCTTGCAGGAAAGTGCACTTATTTCTCCTCAAACGCAACCCAGCCTCTTCTAACCTTGTTAACACTGCTGTGAGGTTCTCCAGATGATCTGCCTCATCAACTCCCGTCACCAGAATGTCATCCAGGTACACTGCCACCAGTGGAATCCCCCGCAATAGCCCTTCTATAGTCCTCTGGAATATGGCTGGTGCGGAGGCAACCCAAAAGGCAGTCTGTTGTACGTGAACAATCCTCGATGTGTGTTTACTGTCAGATATTTTTGACTCATCATCCATGAGTATCTGCTGGTACGCATGACTCATATCCAACTTTGAGAACTGTTTTCCTCCTGACAGTGCTGCAAACAGGTCCTCTACTCTGGGTATCGGATATTGTTCCAATGAGGAAACTGTATTCACAGTGAGCTTGTAGTCTCCACATAATCTTACAGTTCCAACAGGTTTCAGAATCGGAACAACAGGTGCTGCCCATTCTGCATATTTCACTGGTGTGATTATGCCTTCTTCCAACAGTCTGTCTATTTCTTCATCCACTTTTGCCCGCATGGCGTAAGGTACAGACCTGGGACGGAAGAATCTTGGGACAGCGTTAGCTTTCACATGGATGGTGGCTTTTGTTCCTTTCAGGGTGCCTAGCTCCTCTTTGAACACATTCTCATGTTTACTCAGCACGTGCTGTAGTGTTTTCTTTTCTGTTGTCATGTGTTGCAACTGTTGGGCTTTGTGTTTCAGTTTGATTTCCTTCCATCTGAGATGTATCTCCTCCAGCCACCCACGCCCTAGCAAACTGGGGCCGTTCCTTTAACCACAATGAGGGGCAGTTTTCGTCTTTGCTGCTTGTATTTAACCCTCACAAGGGCTGCACCTATCACATTAACAGGATCGCCTGTATAAGTCTCCAAGGATTTTAATTGGCCTCAAACAAGGGATTTTGTATCCTTCCCAGCTTCTGGAATGCATGTTCATTCATAACTGTGAGACTACAGCCCGTGTCAATTTCAAAATTAACACCTTCCCCATTCAGTTTCATCTCCACCATGTAAGGGTCGACTTTTCTCAGGTGTACTTCACTCATCGTCCCAATCTGAACTTTAGGCAATTAAGGGTAATTGTGTCGTCATCTGAACTATCACTTTTACTTCTACCCTGACATTCCTGCACTTTGTAAGAACGGTAACTCTTTCCTTTCTTTGAATCCAAGTTTTTCTTAACTTGATTCTGTGCAGTTTTGCTATGGCAAGCTCTAGCAATGTGTCCTATCTTTCCACAAGCATGGCATTTCACTTCCTTGAACTTACAGTCTGTTGCAACATGCTTAGATCCCTTGCAACGTAACACTCTCTTGTTGCTACTCTGAATGTCCCAGCGTCCTGTGGGCCGTTGTTGACATTGAAGTGCTTCACTGTTGCACCTGGGTTTTGCAGATCCTGGGCATTCTTATTTGCGGTCTCCGCTGCCACAGCAATTGACAATGCTCTGTCAAATGTTAAATCTGTTTCTGCTAGAAGACGTCTTTGAATCCGATCATCATTTATTCCACACACGATGCGGTCTCTTAACATCTGCTGTAATGTGTCACCGTATTTGCAATCCTGCTAGCCGGCGTAGCTCTGCCACATACTCCATTACGGATTCATTATGCTTGCGATTACGGGAATCAAACTTGTATCTCTGCACGATTTCACTCGGCTTAGGATTGAAGTGATCTTTTAACAGGCTTACTAGTTCTTGATAAGTTTTATCTTTCGGCTTTCCTGGGCTGAGGGTTTCGCATCAAGCTGTATGTCGATGCTCCCAGCGCTTATGAGTATGGCTCATAAAAAATGTCCATTTTAATCATTGGTTGTGAGTTTTGTGTCTAGAGTTGAAAAATGACGTCAAGGTTCTGAAATTAGTGCCAAAGTGATTGTAAAAAAAACTGTAGTCCAACAAATGAATCTATGGACAGTGATTTATCTAGTTTACCTCCCTCGGCGTTAGACATGTCAGCGAGAACTGTTTGCTGAACAGTTTCTCCTTGGATGCATCCATCCAGTTCTGAATCTGCCAACAATGTCAGCCTCAGGATGTCAGAAGCACACCAGAGTCGTGTGTGTGTGTGTGTGTGTGTGTGTGTGTGTGTGTGTGTGTGTGTGTGTGTGTGTGTGTGTGTGTGTGTGTGTGTGCGTGCGCGTGCATGCTTTTTGATTCAGGACTTACCCAGAGTACATAACTTTTAGATGTATTCAGTAAAAGGGATATGAAGTATTCGTCTCTAAAAAAACAAACATGTTTTGACCTCTGTGAGATTGCGTGTTCTCGATTTCATGACATTTCAGATACAGTGACAGACCTAGCATTTGTAAAGGAGTTAACATGGTGAACATTTGCATCAAAGTCACAGAGCACTCCAGGCATGTGTGGCCAGTCACATCAGGTTTTGTAGACAGTAAAGAGTGTGCACATATGTAAAATTTGGTCTTCTGTCTTCGCCTGTATCTGTTGTTTTTATTCAAAAATAGAAGAAAAACCAGGACAATGGCCCTTATTTGTTAATGTTTACTAAGTTCAGCGGCAAAGCAAAAATAATTCCATACTAACTGTTTGATTGATCAAAAAATGGTTAAACAATAATAAAGAATGAAATAAAGGTAGATATTGAGGATGACATAGTTTAAGTTTTCCAGTAGCCAGTCACGTCAGCCTCGGGACTGTGAGACAGACAACAGTCCTTTATTTGTGTCTGTCAGACAGAGATGTGTATGTGTGTGTGTGCGTGCGTGTGTGTGCATGTGTGTGTGTGTGTGTGTGTGTGTCCTGTGTGCAAATCAGAACATATCTGTACGCATTGCATGTTACTGTGGCTGTCAGAGTAAGATCTTGAATCAATGGAGCAAACATCATGTTTAAAAATCAGATGGATAGGCCCAGAGAGAGAAAGAAAAATGGACGGCGATTTTTCTGGATATATATCTTATATGAGTTGCTGTTGCACCACAACGTTCATATTGTAAAATTGACTGCTAATTCATATGCCTTTACCATATGGGGCATGAGACTCAACTATAGTATTTCTGCAATAATCATTTGTACAGTTTAATTCCAGCTTTTCCTGTTGAAGGGACACTGAAGTGTTTGTGTGTTGTGTAGGCCTTTTCAAATGAGTAGATTTAGTATTACTTAACAAATTAGTCAAGTGGACCAAAAAAGAAAGTGCAGCGTCCCTCAAGGCAGATGTGATTAAATGCCACAAATAATGTGATATGTATTTTGTAGCACTCAAACAACAGCAGTATCGGAAGGTTGGCTCCGTACAAAGTGCAATTACGGTACTTACTGTGTATACTGTATCTGGGAGTTTCAATCTAAAGGAAATGTTGTTACAAGAAAAAAACATTGTATTAGTTTGGTATTATATGTGGCTTATATTTAGTTTACATCTGTTGAGGCCTATGAGTGTGGTGAAAATAGAATGCTAGAATGTATGTGTCATTAATATACTCTAGAAGCCAGATCCACATTTTGTCTATTCTCTGCCCAAAGTGTCCTTGTCATTTATTCTAAAAGAGCTGATGAACTGTCTTTTATATGATCAGCAATTCATTAATCAATTACCAACAATACAGATTGATCTTTACATAGTGGATTACACAAACTGTGAAAGTATAACAGAAGTACAATAATACTGACACAAAACAAACTACTAGAACCGTTAAAGGAAGGATTTTGCGGTTCTTATTATACATCCATGAGATGGACCTTGGGTGATCCAGCTTACCAAAGGATAATAACAGCCTACTGAGTCAACTGAGGTAGAGTAAGGCCCCACAGCCTTACATCTATGGTAGTGAGAACAACTGATAACGCCCATTTAATTGTCGTTTTTTTGGTCTTTTTGTGGTAGTCACTATGTCAAATCTCTGCAGGATTTTCGAAATAGCAACCGCCTACATAAGGAGAATTCTGTGGTTTCTTCCCTCAGGATTTGAGCTTCAGTGTCTCTGCAAGTTTTTTTATGACTAAAGCTTTTATTTCTATTTGATTACATCATTGGGAAACAGGTTTACTGTATGTATGGAAAATGTTATCTGACCATGTTGTCTTTGTGTTGTCTCTGGTTGGTTAAAATCCAACCCATTCAACCTTTATTCATCAACAAGTGACCAGATCGTCCTCTCCTTTCTTCTTTCTTCTAAAAGTAGAGTGCAATCTCACTCTGTAATTGTCTCCCTTCCTCTGTGGTTAATCCTCAGAGTGACTCACCCTGCTCTCCTTTTGTTCCTCATGTTTTATTCTCCAAATTACTTCTGGCATCTTCTTCCCTACTGATTTAAATTATTTATTTATTTATTTACAGTTTATAGTTACAGGGACAGTGCACATTTATAGACATGTTTGTAAATGTGCCATTTTATATCCTGGCTAAATTGCAACTGCCCACCCTGGGCAGGTGTAATGACAGCTAAAAATCTCCTGATCTCAACCCTTTATAGAATAGAATAGAATGCCTTTATTGTCATTATACACAAGTACACAGTACCTGTGCAATGAAATTGGAGCAATCCCTTTTCAGTGTTGACAAATAACAATAACATAAAGATAACAATATAAAATATAAAAAATATAAAGTCAAAAATATAAAAAGTCAAAAATATAAAGTGTAGATAGTGCAGAGAAGAAAGAGGCGGGGCTGGTGCACAGTCCTGAGTCCGGAGAGCAACTGTACACATATATAAAATAGCTTTGAATACACATTGTGTGAAAGTAGATAAGTATTAACAAATAAATAAATATTGCACAGTAATGAAATGGTTAAGTACTAAATTATAAATAAATATTGCACAGTAATGAAATGGAAGGGTTATATATTAAATATTGCGCTGTATGAAATTGCACAGATTCCAGTGTCCTTTGAGGTATTTTATAACAGTATTACAGTACTACAGTATTGCACAGTCGGAGGGAAGAAGAAGAAAGTCCGGGGGCCGGGGGTAGGCTGTGGAGTGGAGTCAGTGCATATGTGAGTTCAGGGTGGTTATGGCCTTTGGGAAGAAACTGTTCTTGAGTCTGTTAGTCCGAGCTCTGATGCACCTGTAGCGCCTACCTGAGGGCAACAGGTCAAACAGATCAGAGCCGGGGTGGGAGCTGTCCTTGATAATGTTCTCTGCTCTGCTGAGGCTGTGTGAGGTGTAGATGTCCATCAGGAAGGGGAGAGGGCAGCCAATGATCTTTTGTGCTGACCTAACAACCCTCTGCAGCCCAGAGCCACGGGAACATATTTTGAATTGGGGGTGCTGACAAATTTCCAGTGAAGTTTTCAGCCAAAGTCAACCAAGCACACACCTAACTGCATCCATTACAATTTATTTCACTGTATAGAGATTCAATTCATTATGAATAGCCAATCCAAGACAATAATTAGCCTTCCATAGGCTACTGACCGGGAAACACCAGATAATAATACACCGTTATCGCTATTCAACCAAATATACATTTCTTTCTTACCCATAGGCCTACTGTCAAGATAAAGACTCCTTATTAAAACAAAGACACTTTGTGGTGTCAAAACAGTACTAAGGCTTTGATAATAAAACTGGAACACATGTAGGCTACACGCTCCACAAGCATAAAAACAAGAATAAAGTCCATAATACAAGACAGGACCAACTAGACATGGGTAACGCAGGGTATAGGCACACGGCTGCGACAATGGCACAGACTACAAGACAAACTACAAGTTAAAAAACAAAGTCACTAAACACATCACTGAATTAATGCAGCCTTAAGTTTTTGTAGCACAGCAATAGCAAATTTAAGGCATAAAGATATTAGGCCATATATTAACAGTTTTTGTTGCTAGCAGGTCGCTCTGGGAGTGTGTGAGGTGCTGCTAGCTTGGCTAACAACGTTAGCTGCCTGGTGGTCTGTTGCTAGCAGGTCGCTCTGGGAGTGTGGGGGTGAGGTGCTAGCTTGGCTAACAACATTAGCTGCCTGGTAGTCTGTTGCTAGCAGGTTGTTCTGGGAGTGTGGGGGTGAGGTGCTGCTAGCTTTGCTAACAACATTAGCTGCCTGGTGGTCTGTTGCTAGCAGGTTGCTCTGGGAGTGTGGAGGTGAGGTGCTGCTACTTCTTTCGGTTACAGTTGCTGAGTTTTCTGCCTCCGATCTTTTAGGCTTTTAAAAATGTAAAATTTAGTACATTTAATTTCCAATAAAGGGATTAGGTTCATATTAATAATCAATTTATTAAAAACATGTTTTTGTTTGTTAAATTATGGTTGTAGTTGTTTGTCCTTTTGTCAGGGGGTGTTGCAGCACCCTCCGCACCCCTAGTTCCCGCGGCCATGTTGCAGCCTCTCCCTGTCTGCCACGGTGCAGTTGCCGTACCATACTGTGATGCAGTAGGTCAGCAGGCTCTCAATGGACGAGCGGTAGAAGGTCAGCAGCAGGTTTGAGTCCAGGTCGTACTTCCTGAGGACCCTCAGTAAGTGTAGTCGCTGCTGGGCCTTCTTGATGACCGCTGTGATGTTGGCTGTCCAGGAGATGTCAGCGGAGATGAGGACGCAGAGAAACCAGAAGGTGGACCCTCTCCACACACTCGCCATTGATGTGCAGGGGGGCTAGGTCAGTGCTGTTCTTCCTGAAGTCGACGATGATCTCCTTGGTTTACTTGGTGTTCAGAGCCAGGTTGTTCTCCGAACACCAAGCTGCCAAGTTCAGGACCTCCTCTCTGTAGGCTGCCTCGTCTCCCTTTGAGATGAGTCCGACCACTGTGGTGTCGTCAGCAAACTTGACGATGAGGTTATTGTTGTGGGCCGGACTGCAGTCGTGGGTGTAGAGACAGTACAGGAGGGGGCTCAGCACGCAGCCCTGTGGGGAGCCAGTACTCAACATGCGAGTGGAGGAGAGGTGGGGGCCCAGTCTCACCGTCTGGAGACAATTTGTGAGGAAGTCCTTTATCCAGGCACAAGTGAGAGGGGGGAGGCCAAGAGTGACCAGTTTGGAGTTGAGAATGTCCGGGATGATTGTGTTGAAAGCGAAGCTGTAATCCTTTTATTATGTGTGGTGTGTGTGTGTGTGTGTGTGTGTGTGTGTGTGTGTGTGTGTGTGTGTGTGTGTGTGTGTGACAATCAAGGTCCTATATAGGAGTATGGTCACATGATGCTTGATTGCATTTTAACTATGACTTTCATTTTAAATGAGTTGTATATGTCACAGTCTCTAATGAGTGATGGCAGACTTATCAGAGATTCTGATTTCTTAGGCAATAGTTTCAGTGTCCCTGGTTTCTGCCATGGTTGTAGAAATAGTGAGTGGAAAATGTGGTTGCCCCTATTTCTGATGCAGAATCCACAGTACTGTATATATGAAGGAAGAGAGTTTCTAGTTGACAGACAAGTTGAATGCATAAGGTTGTTATTGTAGTTCAGCAGCAAATCCGTAGGGAACCTACCTGGCTATTTCCCTCTGTTTCTCTTTCTTTCTGATCAGGTTTCATTGCCAGGTGCCTGTGGGATGAGACAGATACGCTGTTGAATGAAGCCCCAATTACAGGATAATTAGGGGAGTGAAGAGAAAAGACAAGAATAGAGGACAGAGGATGGTTGAAGAAAGTTGTGAATACTAACTCAGAATGAACATCGCTCTGAATTAAAATGAGCACCAAAACCCGAGCAAGAGTCATGATATAGTTACTTGAAAAGGTGTTGTTATTCAAATCTCAAGAAAATAGCTTTCTTAAGACATAATCATGAACTGATAATGACTAGGCAAAGAGGATTTAATTTACTATGGTTGCTGAGTGACCATACACATCATCAATAATCCAGTGAGTTGAAGCCAGCACAAAATTACATTTGTTCATTTTCCATTTAGTAATACGATTAGCTGATTAAGCAATTAGTCGATTCAAAAACCTGCTCAGTCTCATCTAAACAATTAAATATAATATAATGCAGTCCACATCTATAGCCATGCAATAAGTTCTACTTCTCTGAAGTTTTGTTTAAATGATTCTAAACCTTTTTAACACAACTATTGTTGTGTCTGCTGTTGGCTGAGGTGTTTGATGTATTTGTATTAGATTGCATCACACAATGAAGTTTTATGTTACATTGTTAGACAAAATCCTGTGAAGACTAACTTGAACCCTGGTTTCAACATTTTGTTTCTGTTTGTTTTGCTTTGTGACGCTATTTCAGCTAAAAGTTTAAATAACCCAACATTTTTTTATTCATTGGACAGATGCAGTTACGGTCTGAGATTGTTTCCTACATTGATCATTTGAGGGATCAGATTGTCGTGGACCAATCACTAGAGCAAAGTGATTTGGTTGAGCTGGGCGATAGGTAGAAAATCTAATATTACAATATTTTGCAGCAATATTGTTGGGTTGACTATTGGTGCTTTCACAAAATATTTACACAATGAGATTTTAGATAAATAATCATCAGTAATGTGGCTAAAATGATTAAGTGGGTAAAGTCAAATAATAGAACAGCTAGTTAAGTCTGGTAAGTTCAGAAAATGACATCACTTTACTGTAATGCAGCCTTTAAAACCAGGGTAAAACAACTCTTATGCCATATTACGATATTACGATATCCAAATTTAAGACAATATGTAGCTTCTTATATCGATGCTGTGCACAATTAAATGAACAATTAAACAATTCCTTGTCCATGTTGGCAGGTCCAGCCTCTTTAGAAATAGCATGAGTCATAAAATGAACACACTTGTAGCCAGCAAGTGCACATGAAATGCACCCAGGCTGGTATTTAAGTCTGTCATCCTTTAGTAATTTAGTAATCCCTGCTCTCACAGAGCATAGTTTGCTGTCTGCATCACGGTGTTTTGGCATCCATTCCTAAATATGACTGACATCTGACCAGGGATTATCCCATTGCCCCAGTTTCACTGGGACTGTTGAGCAGAGAGTGCTGCGTTGCAAATAAGCTCCACAGACTACACAAAGATCTGTGTGTGTGTGTGTGTGTGTGTGTGTGTGTGTGTGTGTGTGTGTGTGTGTGTGTGTGTGTGTGCGTGCGTGCGTGCGTGCGTGCGTGCGTGCGTGCGTGCGTGCGTGCGTGCGTGCGTGCGTGCGTGCGTGCGTGCGTGCGTGCGTGCGTGCGTGCGTGTGTGTGTAGTACTTGCTATGAATACTATTCATTCATTCATTGCGACTGCCTGAATGTCTGAATTAATTCATATTCCTTTGTGTGTGTTTGCCTCTTAATGTGATCAAGCATGAATGTCTAAAAAAATTAATTCAAGTCTGTGTGAGCATATGTTTATTGCTGAGGAGCATACACCAATGTTTGCTTTCATACAGTGAGTGTTTGTCTGTGCATGTCTAAGGTAGTTAAAAAATGACAATGTATTTGTGGACCTATGACCAATGAGTTTTCTTTCTTGAAATAATATAAATAATAAAAACCCTGTATACTGTTGAGCCATCATTTCTGTTTATTGTCATAACAAATGCTGCAGACAGCCAGATTATTATGCTCGGATGCCGCTCCCTGAGAGAGAGGCAAGACATCCCATAACCCAGACATTTATATTCTAAATAATTGAACTGTGCTCAGTATTTTGAATATTATATGTACAAAACTCAGCAGGAGTGCCCCAGAAGCAGTAAGGGTCTGTGGACATAACTGACATCCCCCTAAATGGGTGGAAGAAACTAGGCCGGGACAAATAATAAACACACACTCACAGGAAGACATACACTTAAATGCATTATCATTTGAACTTGTATATGCTGATTTCACTTCCAAACTACACTTATATCATGGTAGATTGCATTTAATTACAATAGATACACCATGACCATCATCAGTGTTACTATTATCATTTAATGCTGTAATTTAAATTCACACACACACACACACACACACACACACACACACACACACACACACACACACACACACACACACACACACACACAGACTATTTGAAAAGGGCAGTGAGTAATTAATTTAAATGAGACACCATTTTACTAGTACATCACCTGTAATGTTAATGTAGAGGAACCCTAAATTTTTCATGCAACATGTGGATTATGTTAAAGGTGCCCTGCCACACGTGTTTCATTACTTTGTGGTAATGTCTGAAGTTCTACCAAGGACTCTATAATATTTTTAGTGGAAAAAAATGCCTTGTTTACCTTGTTTCAAGCCATTCTTGTGTGGTATAGAAAGCCTGCAAGAAGACTCGGATCCATTTGTGCCAGTTCTCATTAATATTCAATGAACTAAGCTGCTTGACTCTGATTGGCTATCAGCTAGCCAATGAGAGCCTGGCTATCATTACCTTTTACCCAGCACAACTGGGCGAGCTCATGAATAGTAATGAGCTCAGGCAACATGACATCAGACTGACCAGCTTTTGTAATTAGTCTGATTATTAGTGTGATTTCTCACATTCACGACATAACACAAACACATATGGACCTAACATGTTTCAAAAATGCAAGTAAAAACCGTTTTGTGTGACAGGGCACCTTTAAATATTTTACACTCTTTTTAAGTACTGTATATCGTCTTGAATAAATCGTGGCTGGCTCACTGACATCATCAGTAGTCCAACAGGCAGGCCAGCAAACTAGTGGACTGTGAGGTAAAGGGTTGTGTGCTGTGCGTGACCAAATCTCTAGCTGATAGGTCCTAGCTACCATCAGTTACCATCAGTTGTGATCACAAGAGTAACCCAAAGTGGCCTTGACACTGAACCTTTCGGTTTCTGTATATGCCTGAATGTGATGTTCATTTCTTATTTACAGTACAATATATTTTTAAACAACATGGTTAAGTTGTCTTGTGGTCATGGCATTCATTTCTGTGGTCTCTGAGTCAACAGTGGAAGTGACGTGAAGGTAAAGCACTGCAAAATCTACGATGGGAGCATGCTGGGAGGTTTGGAGCTTACAAAGTGACATTGACACTAGAAACTGCAGTTCCCATCCTGTCTCCAAACAGTTAACTTTTTATAACCTAAACTTTTAACCATGACCCCAATGTATACCAGTGTGTCACACAGATCCTGTTTTGAATTATTGTTATCCCATAGAATGGAGCGGAGGGCTCGTCACATTGGTGGATCAGAACATTTTCATGTAAATTGTTTTTTTAACAGTTACATGGTTTATTTTGGAGGGTTGTGGTAAACAATCTATTTTTGTCTGGTATGAGGTGTTGTGTCGAGAGAATGATGTTGCAAACTATAAACAAGCATTTCTGAGAAATAAATCAGATCCTGACAGAACAACAGCACATGTGGTGTTTTGCAGTGACTCACCAGTGTGTGTAATCCATAGTGCATAATGTCTGTGTGTTTGTGATTCGGATGGAAGATTGTGACTGACTTGTAAAAAAAAAACTGTAACACCAAGGAACAACTCAGCACAGACTTCATTTCAGACAGATTTTTAATTATTGTAGTTGCAACACAGTGTTTTTCAACATTAGTCAATAGAAAACATTGACTGGTTTTTTATCTTCACTTTCAGAACTTGACTAATTTTATTTTAAAAGCACATCCGAGTCCACAATGTACTGTACAGCTCCCATGACATGAGTGTCTCTAAGATCCTTCATATAAAATTCTTACAGGAAAAACTGAGCATAAAAAGTGACAAATCAAACGTCAACACTGAATACAAAACTGTCAGCATCTGCCAATGTCCATGTCTTGATGTCTGTCTGTTGCAGAATACCTGATCTTACTTACCTGATGAATCCTCTTCTCTTGTAATTCCCTCCGGGTCTGTCCCTCTCCACAGTTATTTTTCTCCTTCTCTTCCTTCTGTTTTCCTCCTCTACACTTCCGGGGGCCAACTGCTGAGTAGCAGCCTTTCTCTGACAGCAGGGGAGATGGCCAGGGGAAGGGTTGGAGGTCTAGAGCATAAATTACACAGATGGCCATATGTGTGTACATTTCAGTGGTGTATGTGTATGTGTCTGTGTCTGTGTGCAGAAATTTAAAATACAATTAAATAATTAGAATGAATTGGTAAATAAGTGTTACTGACAAAAAATAATCAATGGTGTTGTCATAATATTTGAAGAGACTACAAAGCTGTTGTAAACAGATGGTTAAATCGAGATTTAAATAATGGCAATAGATGGGGAAGACCGGAATCTTTGACAGTCTGAAGTGACAATGAAAGAAACACATTTTTTGAAAACCAAAATATTTCACTCCAGTGGCTTCAGTTGTTTCAAATGTCAGCAAACAGTTTGCAGCTGTTCAATAAAATATGTACAATGGAATTACCCGATACATTTGCTTGCTTTGGTATTAAGACTTGTTTTCACCAATTCAAAAAATCTAAACAGGGCTGTCCATTCGCAGTAGTTGAGAGCCGAGGAAATGGGAGATGACAGCAAAGAAGTATGTGTTGAAAAAGAATGTAGAAGAAAGAAAATAGACAGACAGAGAGCTTGAATATGAAATGAAGAAGACAAAATGTGAGCAAGAAGAAAAATGAGGACTGCAAGAGAAAGAAGTTCTGAATACAAAACATTGGATCTTTTCCTGTCTTGGGAGAGGGTGGACATAAATGGCTGTTCATTTCCAAATGTCTGCCACATACCCCCCTTCTTCTACTTTCTCCCTCCTTCCTCCAGCATCCCTTCATACTTCGAGGAAACATCAATGACTGGTCTGCAATAATCAGTCCTTCTTCACATCATTCTGCATTGGCAGGAATTTAGCATTAATTATAGCACTGGAAGCTATTTTCCATTATAATTAGGGAGCCAAAGAAAGGATTAAGCCACAGTTCATTCCATATCTGTTTGCCAATTGTCCCTAGCAAGTAATCAGGGCCATAAGGTATTTTAAAAGCCCGGTAACAATTGTGTGCTTCTCGCAGTGTGAAGAGAAGAAAATGATCTTACATTAAGCAGTTCTGCTAAATTAGTGATCATACATGGTATTATCATCTTGTAACGGTCTCAAAATGGAATGAGAAATTTCGAATGAAGTCTTGTTTCTATATCATTAGACTTTTCACTAATTTTTACTCAGGTTAGTCATTGCATATTTCAAATGTACACAGTTGTTTGTTGCCAACCTTTGGTGGCCTTTGGAGAAAATAATACTATGTACCTTTTCTTGCCCATATATAGTCACTGCTTTTGACCCTTTAATTAACAACATCTCAGCATTGTGTGTTATGTAAGTATGTGCAACAATCTGCCACCTTGAGTCAGTTCTGTTGTGTATCCACGTGGGAGTAAAGAAAACGGCAAACATCAGGACAACTGTGAAAACCTTATGCTCAGTACTTAATATTTTAGTTTCTGTTGTAACTGAATAACTTAATAGTAATGGGTTTTTTACTAAAGTGGTATACAGTGTTGGGCAAGTTACTTTTAAAAAGTAATTAGTTACAGTTACTAGTTACTTCTTTCAAAGAGTTACTAAATTAGATACTCAGTTACAAATTATAAAAGTAACTAGTTACTTCAGAAACTAACTAATGCGTTACTTCCAAGTAACTTGAAATGGACTTAAAATACATGTGCATGTTCAATTATTTATGGTAAATCTGAATATTATAATTAAATGGACACTTAATACAATACATTAACAGAAACGATGTCCACACATCTCAACTATTTTAATGTTGCTGTGGGACAAAGTGAGACTAGCCTCAATCAGATGCTATGTATGTAGGTATTCTGTTTATATAGTGTATCGATACAAATAACACTAGATGTTTTAGACCTTTTGATATTTATTGCCCCTCAACAGGCCATAACTGGGCAAAAATAAATAATGCTTAAAGCAAAAATATATAACAACTCTTTGTAGTGCAAATAACGTAAGTGGCCTGATGTTTATACTTTTGCGCTGGTGTGTGCGTTGAGCCGATGTGTGTGTGTGTGTGTGTGTGTGTGTGTGTGTGTGTGTGTGTGACAGAGCAAGGGAGAAATTAGCTGTGACAGTGATTAGCTTGAGCCCCCTTGATTTCATAACGCCATACCTGTCTATCATTGACTGACTGGCTTGTGTTGTTCGTTGTCTCCAACTAAGCGTGCTTTTGAACACCCACCCAACTCTACCTCTGACTAGCTTACCTTGAAATTTTACTCAGCCAATTGTCAGCATTTATGCGCTTGTCTCGTGCACAGCCCACTAACCAAGGAAGAAAAAAGTCTTTGCCTCTTGGCTCAGAGATCTAGTTGGTCTGATGAAAAAATAGCTTAAATTGTAGTAACGCACATAAAGCTTTTACTGAAAAAAAGCAACGGCATTAGTAACGCCATTATTTATAACACCGTTATTCCCATCACTGGTGGTATGGCAATAGGGATAGCAAAAAGGAAAGTCTTTCCGCCACACCGGTCAATAATGAAATGGCTTGACAACTATGAGATGGATTTCCATGAATTCTAGAACACATATTCAGGTCCTCCTCAGCATTAACTATAACAACGCTGGTGATCCCTTAACTTTCCATCTAGTGCCATTTTTAGGTTGAACTTTGGGTTTACCTTTGTTTGACATTCCTATCAGCCTCAGCTATATTTTTTGTTCAGTGCTAATTAGAAAACAATAGCTTGTTATGCTAAACAATGATGGGGGAACGTGGTAAACATGATGCCATCTTAACATCAGCATGTTGGCATTTTCATTGTGAGCATGTTACAGTAGCATGCTGATACTGTCAAAGAGCCAATAGTGTAGCTGTAGATTCTTAGTCTTGTTAGGCTGTCATGCACGCCATTAGCTTGGAATGAATGTCTTATCAAATATACCAATATGCCTTTTATTTAAATCTTACATCGCAGACACTAAGATGATGCATTTTTATTTTCTGTCAGTAACACTGCTGGGAATTATTGAAATGCAAATGAAAAAAGGTGAAAACCTTTAGTATTACTGACACACTATCTGTCTGATTATGCTTAACACGGCATGATGGTGTGCATCGAATCTTACTGATTGACTCAAGTGGTGCCTGCATCATTCATGGGAAATTTTGAACTTACTTTATGATATTTAAAGCAAATTTCCTGGACATTTAAAATGTTGAATTTAATATATATGGGTTTTTTTATCCAAAGAGATACACCGTTTATCTTAGTTTTTTCCTCCATGTTGTTTTCTTCTCTCTTTCTCTGAAAGCTGTGTTGCATTCAGTAGGCGTTTCACTCCTCTGTGGAGAAAATCACAGACAGCTGACGGATTCATTAGAATACAAGCCTCTAATTAGAAAAGCTATTCTTGTCACTCACTTAATAAATTGTTTTTAGTACTGCTCATAAGAAAAGAAAGGCCTTATCTGTCCTTCATAGAGGACTATGTAGATATATTATGTATCCAGTAGCTATTACAGATACAGGTATTCTTCTGTTTTTTTTGTCAATCACCACTGTTAACAATTACAGCCAACAAATCTCTTTGCAGCTTTGAAACGTTCTATACACAGCAGAATACCTGAAATTGAGTAGGAGTATGAACATATGAATAATATAACTTGCTGTCATTCAAACTGCACTGCCTCAGTGCTAAAGAGTACAGCGGTAAGTGGGACTGACAGACACACTCGACACAGGTCACAGCTTGTTTTATTTTGAATTCAAACCAAGAGAAGAGTGACAAGGATGCACACTGATAAATTACACCAGGTATCGCTACACATCAACTAACAACATTACGATATCTTATAAAAACACTCCTGACAACAGATCCAATGTTACAAAATGAAAAAAAACAGTACAGGAACAAAACTCGGCTGCAGTTGAAGCCAGTTGATTTCCCTTCCCATCTGTAACATTGTGTTGAATGGAGCTACAGTACTTATACACGACTGAAGCAATAGGTAAGTAACTCACAGTTAGTCTGTAAAATGAAAAAACTCCTAATAATAAGCTTCTACAATACATGTGTGCATACACACAAAAAACTAGCCTGACCGCACGGTTGTATGTACAGCTTGGGTTACTGGGGTATTTCAGGATTTAAAATGTATAGCACAGCACATTGAAATATCTCTGTATATGAGCTACCAAACAGCCACGATGGGAAAATTCATTCAATCCACTCAAGACATGTTGCGGATGTGGAGACTGGCGTAAAACTTTCCTCAGACAGTACGGCTGAAATATTGTGTTTAAAAATGTATTACACTAATACAAGACTATACTAACATTTTTTTGGGTTGGAATATGAAGTTGGGTCGGACGTGCCTGAGGTAACGCAGTTTGGACAAGAAAGAAAAAGGCCCGTGAATGAATATTAACTACACTATACACACTTGCAGAAGAAAAAAAGACTCCCAACTTCAGTGATCTCACAATTGACACGTGCCTTTGTACAAAGATAATCACATACAAATCATTCATACGTTAGAGTAAAAAATAAATATATCAATACAATAAATTAGAGGACAGGACTAAAAACATGGTAATGAGAGAGCAGACCGTGTGTGTGTGTGTGTGTGTGTGTGTGTGTGTGTGTGTGTGTGTGTGTGTGTGTGTGTGTGTATGTGTCAGCAGACAATGATCCCAAGAGAGCAAAGGTTCAATGGGAAATGCTCCTCGATAAGAGAATGAGCACATAAATGGACAATAACATGACCATTTCACAAACTGGCATGAGACCGGGTTGGGTAAATCAGAATATGACCTAGCACGTGCTTGTGTGTTCTTATGTCTGCATGCATGTTTTCACTCTATATCGGCTTTATATATGTAGCTGTTGTGGATATGTGTCTCTTTTGTCTATATCTTTAAATATTCACCTACATGTTTGTGTGTTGCTGTGTCTATATCTGCCTGTGTCTGTATTTCTTCATGTCTGCATGTGTTTACAACACCCTTTAACCATAAACCATTCAGCTAACTCAGTGACCCTCGTCGCTTGGAGGTTTAGCATCGTGCTGCTGCCCTGCCGCTCCTCCAGGCAGCCAGGGGAGACAGAGTGCGAGGTGGTCTGCTTGGCCATGCTGTAGTGGCTGATCACTGTGTAGAAACGGCCCCTTGAATTGGCATCCTGAGCAGCGTAGTAGGCCTCCAAAGAGGCTGGGATACACCGCTTGTGCTGTAAGGGAGAAAGAGAACTGTGAGGTTCAGAACATTTATCAATTCAATCATTGTTAAATTTTTCTGACAGTGATTGAAAGTCTAGTTGTGGTGTGCATAGTTTTAAACAAGATATGTTTGCAATGAGCATGATCACATATTTATCTTGTTTGTACATGAATAGAATCAGATCAAATAATGCAGTTGCTTGTTGTCGAGGCCCTCTCAAGGTTGAAACAAGCCAGTCGGAGAAAAGTCATTCTATGCATCTATAGAAAATTGACTAATTGAGTTTAGATGTTTTAAGATACATTAGTGGTATACTTGACATTACTCAGTAATATTCAAATATATTTTTAATATTCAAACTGGCATGTCTAAGAAGCTAAAATCTTTGTTTGCTTGACAGAAACCTTTTATTTTTATCCAAATAATGGCTAAAACCAGCCGAAAATGTCTCACAAGAATGTAAAATGATGTGGGAAAAAACAGCTACAAGACTATCTGTATACAATCCTGTTTTCATTAGAGAGAATATGGAAGCGATAAAAGAAGCCATTTACATTACAGCTGTGGAAACATATAGGGGAAGGGGAGAAACATGCAGTAATACTGTAATGTATTGCATATGCATATGTATTTTTAGTCCATAGAGCATTAGAATGTGTTTGAGTGTGTATACATTTACAACCTTGTGTGCAGTCATCTGTTGTATGTGCCATACAGTATTGTGTGAGTGTGTGCAAGTTTTTCTATCGACACGTTTGCACCCGGTGAACACATACATGTGACACTGCTAATAATACCTCTGCAGGCTACAATCAGAGCCCCTGCAGAGGCTGTGGGCCTGAAACTAGATTTATACCACCTTAGACACCAGATTTGTCCAGTGAGACAGAATCCCAAGGTGACCTCTCACAAAGTACAGAGAAACTTATGTTATAAGTGCAGTGCAGTGGAAATCTATAAGTACCAGGGAGGTATGGAGAGGTTGTCTGCATGACATTTTTAATAAAGTGTAGAGAGTCAACCTAATACTGTACATATCTGGGTAGCAGATTGTTATATCAGAATGGGTGTCTAAGCTATTTCTTTTGAGCTCAGCCTTATAAATGGGGGGTTAGTGATAAAAATGTGATAATTATTGTCAAATAAGCAGTTAGTTTAATTTTCATCAAATAGTACTAATGGCATATGAGAATGGCCTCAATGGAGTTTCTTTCTTTGGCTTCTGTGTCAAGGAACAAAAGCCTAACATTACACTTGATTATACTGGTCATACCAAAATCACTGCTATCACTGATTCATGATTGCCTGTCTTAGCCTCTTATTGTAACATGACCTCAGAAAACAGTAGGAGACTGGTTTGTGCACCCAACTTTTACATTTTTCTTTATTTAGATAGGAAGGGAAGTAGAGAGGGAGAAAGTAAAGGGCAGAGGGGATTTAAACAGCCAAGGATTAGTCCAGCACATAACCCCTCTGGGGTACACTTGGGTTTTTGTAAGGATTAAACAAATGATCATTACGATGTTCTAATTAGTGAGCTTTAGAGTTGTTGGTCGGTGCATTTTGTCACTTGTTTCACCTTGTTTCCAGTCTTTGTGCTAAACTAAACGAAGATAACCAGCTCCTGGGTATCCCTTCATATTCAATGGCCTTCTCATCCTACTATCCACCAAAAAGCAAATATTCCAAAAATGTTGAGCTTGCTTTAATTGCCAGAAAATAAAGAGGCAACACATTTTAACTAATTAATGCTTTAATCTTTTAAGCCAACATGCCACTAGTATCTTAAATTTGTTGATTTTTTCCATTTTAGATCATTGCCAATTTAATATATTTTGGTTCTAGACTGTTGGTTGGACAATACAAGTGATATGACGATCTAACCCAGGGCTGATGGAAATTGTGATGGACAGTTTGGGATATTTTATAGACTAAACAAATCAGAATTAAGATCTTAACTCATCCTGTGGATGTTAACTTTCACACATTTCACACATTTCTGCCCTGTTAACCACCTGACTTTCTCTGAGCTGTAAATAGGTGTGTTGTAACGCTGTAAAATATAATGCAGGCTACTTATGGGTCTTACCTTGTAAATGAATCCATCTGGGCAGGCGTGGTCATAGGTGAAGGCCTTATAAACCACCAAGAACACGATGCAGGCGAGGAAGGCCAGGGCCAGGATGATCAGAATAGTCACCTGGGGGGAGGACAAATGCTGGTCAGTGTGTGTGTGTGTGTGTGTGTGTGTGTGTGTGTGTGTGTGTGGCATAATAAATTAAGAAAGTAAGATGCTGCTGACTGAGGTGAATAGCTCCTCAAGGTGAGGTGTTCCTGTTGAGTTTTTGTGATGGAGGACTAAGGGTCTACAGTATTATGCTAATAGACCTGTGTCTTTTAGCATAATACTGTAGACCCTTTTCACAACAGATTTGTGAAGGAAAGCACAGCTATAACTTATAACATTAACAATGGCTCTTTTCTGTTCAAGCGTCCCAGTAAGCCATGACAGTGAGCCAGTGACCCATCATGCACAATACCAGGACCTGGAAACTGAAGCAGCTAAATGGAATTCAGCCATCTTTAAGTCAATAATTTCCATCATTCCTGTGCTTTTCCTGCTGTGAGACGTAAAAAAATATCTTCTGTGAAAATGGCCTTTGCTAATATGAACTTGTAATTAGGTTTCTTAATAAATAATGGTTTAATTATTAAACACTTTCCACAAGTTACATCCTCATTAAATTACAAATGTTCTTCAAAAGTAAAAGATCAAAGCACACAAGTTACTGCAGACTTGCACAAAGTCTTCTTGTAATCCTCAAAGATATCACCTCCTGTTATGCAGATGTACGTGAGCTTAATATAACGGACTTCATTATGTAACGCTGGGTCTCCATATAGACTTATTCAATTAGGACTGCGCCGTAAATAATGTGTATCAAGTTGCAGTGGACTAATAGTATGATATTACATTCATTTGGCTTTTGCCCAAAGCAACTTAAATGTTTTTGCATATACATACAGTATATTAAGAGCAATTGGTCATCATGCTTAAGGATTTTATTATTGTTTTGTATTTTTGTTTTAATTTCAAGCAAATTGTTAATAAAAACATTAGCAAAATGAGTAACTGAAGTGTAGTTTTTAATGTGAGGGTTTTGTTTCATGAAATGTATGCATGAAAAATGCATGAAACAATGCCATTGCATTGAACATCAATTTGATTATTAACTCCGCTGAGGAAGGTCGCTGTGTTCGTCTGTTTATTGGTTTGTTTGTCTGTCAGTAGAATTACGGGAAAAACTACTGGCTCGATTTCTATTAAACTTGGTGGAAGGGTCAATCATGGGCCATGGAGAAATCCATTACATTTTGGAGTGGATATAAATCACAGGGCATCAATGATGATGATTGCAGATGCACACACTATACACTAATTTTCACTTTAGTTAACATAATGAAATAGGGCATTTGTGCTGCATTCATGTGGTCAGAGCAATCGGACTGGGAAACTTCACACTGCATTAACATTGAGTCATAGCATGCCTGGTCGGAGATCTGCGCTCTCCAAGTGCCTTTTCAGTTTTTTCTGTGATTTGCATACATTTTTCCATAATGTTATACAGAGTATATCGCCCAGGCGTGAAATTCCATAATGACTCTGCCGTTGATGATCATGAGGCTGAAAAAAATTAATTTCAGTTGTCCTTTTTTTTTTTAAATCAACCTCTTGAATCCATCCGCATCCTTTTGTGCACTCTGTGCACTTAAGTCACCAACAAATCACCAAAGCTCTCGCTTTTCTGATTGTAAATGCATAGGTGGCAAACTGATTTATGAATTGCATTTTTTGAAACTGCAATAAAACTGGAACTAACTAAATCATTCTGGTCAGTCTTCACAATATGGAACTAAAGTATGAAATGTTATCAGCATTTACCTGGACAGAATCAAAACACATCTGCAATGTGAAAGATGCCTAATAGCAGCCAAAACCAGACCTGATCTAAAATGATGGAAATAACACATGTTTTTCATTGTACTGATGCAAATAAGAATGCCTCTGTGTAGTTTGTGGTGAAATATTAATTTCCCTGGCAGGCTAGACAATGTGGTAGTAAAGCAGATTAAAATATAAAAGGATTTATTTCCTTCTACTTTCTACTTGACATCGTGATTGGATGCTTCTGAGTGAGCATTTAATTAGAATTATGCAAATCAAGTGCAAAGGATAGTTGTGTTTAAAAATTGTATTATCTGCCAAGTCACACATGCCAATGTCTGTGGTGCATGCATACGCTTGCATCTGCACGTGTGCATGTGCCTGTTTCACCACACGCTCCAAAATAAAAAAAAGTTTCCATTAAAAAGTCTGATTTATCCCAGTGAGTGAGCTGAATAAAAAAACAGAACGTTCCATAATGGATGGTTTCTAATTTCCAGTTTCCATTTTAATTCTCACATTAAAGACCTTCTCAATTTACTGCTTTCTATATGATCTGTCACTGTGATATGTCAGAGCAATTACACATGGGTGTGATCATTAGTCTCCATCAGTGTTATGGGGGTGGACAAGGACACGCAAGCTAAGTGACTGTTTACTTGGTGTCAACTGGGGGACATGACTCTCAGCCTTGGTTGCTGCTGACACTGTAAATTACTTCCACACATCACACACTGCAATACATTACAATGACAAATTTAAAGTCATGGTGACTTGCCTTTGGAGGCGAAATAAAAGTTGAATAACTGATTAAGACCCATCCTGACCCCCTTTTTGATTGTGATGCACATGAAACAGCTTACCAAGGAGAGGGATTAGTGTAAAGCTCCTCATATCATGCACCGAGCCATCAGTGTTTTATGCATTTGGAGATACAACTTTGCGTAGACACTTTGAAACATGAAACAAAGAGTAAAGTTGCTAATGACTAAAGAATTAAAATTGACAACATTTAAACAGCAAAGCATTTGAAGTATTTATCTGTAAGGCCAACTTATCTGAAACATTAATTCGGCCGATTATTTATTGAATAAACTGCCTTGTTTAAAATATTCTGTATGTTCTGACCACTCTTTAATGATGTTTGAAATTAGACCTAGATTAGTGGTATTAACCCTGGCATGGAAAGTGTAGCCTATGTTAACGTTTGGTGACACTTTCATTGTAGATTCAACACAGCAGCAGCAGTCAGAGCAAAAGTTCAGGCCAGAACATACCCTGCCCTTTGTAATAGAAATGATCGCTCTAGAATCCCTGTTGATGCAGCCATGGCCACGTGGTGTATAAATCCATTAAAAATCTATCCTGACCTTTCTCCATTATTCATAATCCGGCTGAACTCAGCAGTAAACCTAAGGAAGTCGTCAGGGAAACACTATAGCTCACGAATGAAGACTCCCACACATTCCACTACATTTATCTGCCAGTATTTACTGGACTGATGCAATATACTCTATGATACAAAAATGCTCTTATACTTCTGATAACAGCTGAATCTGTGCCAAGGGTGCAGTCACATTAAACATAGAACAGAATAGAATAGCACAGTAGAATCCAGTGTAATAGAATGAGGCTTTTTTGGTGAATACAAGCTTATGACTCCCATCATGGCAGCTTCTCCCACCCACATCAACATCATCCTTTTATCTGTTGAACACAGTCAATAGTGCTGTTTTGTCATTAGCGCTCCACTATGTGCCATCCTACACCACTATCACCACCAACACAACCATCATCATGCTTGCTATGTGTGCCACAGATAACAGATAGGTGTTTGTTTTTTGTGGATGCAGGTAAAGGAAAATCAGAGCGCGCTGCGATAATTTGGATGAAGAGCACCCTAACAAGAACTGGCTCCATAAGTAAAAACTGGATTGACTGCATAACAGGTGACCTTGCCTGCTGGGCATTAGTTGTTTGACCTAATCCACCCAGGGCCGATAGAAACCCGTTGTTTCTATGCACATGGATTCATTCACATGGTATTTAAAGCTGCACTGAGCAAGGATTTTATGCAAGAATGCATTTTACCAACATCTCCTGTGTATTTAAACTGTTTGCCCCATGAAACTGGAACTGACAAATATAAACTTGAGAGCATAATTAAAAACTACACACAAACAAAAACTAATCAGTTCATTCCCTTTCCTCTTTTATCCCTATGCTGCCTTCTACTGAAAGTGATCACACACAGGCTCATTGTTTTATGCAGCATTACATCTGATTTCAAGGTACTTATTTTATTCAACCAGGAAAACCTGAGTTAAAATATCTAAATTTTAAGCGAGTCATGGTTAAGAGCAAGAACAATAAGTTACAGACAACATAAAACAAACATAACTTACACTTACAGTAACAAATACGTATTGAGTAATAGTGAAAAATGCTCATCAGAATTTTCTCAGCCCTATTAAATGTCATCTAACTGCTTGTTTTGTCTATCCTGGTTTTAAACTTGCTAAAGTACAAATTTTAAACATTTGAAGCCTTGAGTGGCCCTGATTGAGTTACACTCAAAACTATTCTTGGTATAAATCTCAACAGTTATCATTCACAGAAAAGAAAAGGAGCTAATCTTTACAACTGAGAAGCTGGAACTGGGGAACATTTGGCATTATTGATTAAAATGACATTTAATTGATTATCAAACTTGTCTGTTAACTTTATTATACTACATATTTTCATGCACTTATTTCCCCATCCTTTGTTCTTGCGTCACAGAGTGTGCAGCTGTGTATTATGGAAAAAGACAAACAATCATACCAGATTATAAAAGATCCAGTAGGATTGTTCCTCCCTCATTTCCAACTTCAGAATAAGCATCTACAGTCTACCTATTGTTTATGTTTACCCATATCTTTCATAACACACACCACCTGCTTATTTTCTCTACCGCTGCCTCTATTTGGATTGTAGAAAATACTTGATTTATAATTAATATTTTCCACAAAATACACTTCCCTTTGATTATGTCTGGCTGCACAGTGCGACATAAGTTCAAAGGCAGTTTCCCTAATCAATGTGCTTCTTCATAGCCTATTTCACCACCATTCCACATATGATTTCTCTCTTTTTTTCAAGTCAATGTTAGAATGCAACACACCGCCCTCACTCTCACTGCTGGATCTTGACAGGCCATATGGGGGAGCAGACACTTCCTAACATTGGCTCGAGGAAAAGATGAGAATGTGTAAGAGTGTGTCTGAGAGCGAGAAAGGGAAGGTGGGTGTGTGACAGGAGAGGGGTCAAGAGAAAAATGACGCTGATAAAAACAGATAACAGAGTGGCAGAGGGAGCAAAGTGAGAAATAAAGGAGGAGATGACAGAGACAATAAAGTAGCGAGCAAAATGCAGACAAAGAACGAGTGATGGAGATAGAGAAGCTTGTTCCCCTCTTGGTAGCAGGTGGCAGACAGACAGACAGACAGACAAGCAGGCAGGCATGCAGGTGGACATGCAGGCAGGCAGCCAACACAATTGAATATCGGTTTATGCATTAATCAATACATCACTGATAGAAGCATAAACAATTATTTGTCATTTATCTTCCTCTTATCCTCTGACACCTTCTCTATAGCAGCACAAAAGGCAGCTTATTCCACCAGGTCTTGGATTATTTTGTGCTGCTCTACAGTGAAGCCTTGTGCTGACATGTTGAGATACATGCATTAAAAAAGCTATTAATATCAAATTAGAAAAGTTCTAATATTAAATACATTTTATATTGGCTGTAATAACCTCTGATGCCTTTAGGGAAGTTTGTTGATTAATGAAATTAATGAACTTGGTGACAGGGTGAGCTAGTGCGGAGAGAAAGCATCCCCTAAAAAGATACATTGAAAAAAGAAAAGCTTAAAGGTCACTGGTCAGATGCATATGGCAGCAAAAGCTGGTAAATGTTCACCAGATTCGACTTCCAACCGTAAACAACAGACAGTGTCCTTCAATTATATCCAATATAAAAACATTGTGCTCACCATGTTCATTGGAAAATGGTGATATTATATATACTGGTATAAATTTGCACACAGTTGTTTTTCTGTTCTGTGAGGTATTATTACCAAAATTACAAGTGCTCCCACAAATAGTGGTTTTAGGTAAGACAAAAAGGTCCAGGGTGCTCAGGAAGTTCAGTCAGATGATTAAAGGTGCTCTTTGTGGTCAGGAATTCAATTAAGTATAGAACAAAAGGAAATCCAAGGCACTCTTTTTCAAAATTATTAATTATTATTTAAAAAGCCTTCATTTTGGCTATTTCATTGTGGAAAATTTAAAAAACATAGGGAGAAGCAACCTACGCGTAGCGGCATTGACCCTTCTTTAGGGTGTGGTTGATCTGAACTACTGGCTGGTTTACAACATGTTTGATCACCTGAACCACTAAGTCTGATGTCTTCTGTGAAAAAGGGGGCATTTGTCATGTAAAAATGCCAAACATTCTCTGGTTCTAGCTTCTCATACGTGAAGCTTTGCAAGTTTTCTCTGTTTTACATAATTGTAAATTGCATATATGCAGGATTAAAACTGTTGGACCAGTCTAAACAAATAATTTGAGGACTATGGGCTCTGGGTACATGTGGTGGGCATATATATATATATATATATATATATATATATATATTATTTTTGTGATACTTTTTTCCTGCAGTTTATAAAGTAAGTCGCAGATAGTTAAAATAATTGTTGCAGACATAATCCTAACTATGATATCAGAAAAAAACTCTAAAAGTAAAAAATATTCTTCATTCTTTCTTCCCTCTGGAACAAACCAATCTAGCCTCAAGATTCAACAGTGGAGATCTGTTCAACTCGAGACACTAAGCCCTCACCTACAGTATTCATGTATGAGTGTTTAAGTCAGGGATCAGCTAGCTACATAAAAATGTAAATGAAATATTCTCTTGTCCTTTAAGGCAGTTTTGTAATGATGAAATTAATGAAGCGAGTGACAGCATGCCTGTTAGGGAAAGTGGTTGGAAACTACAACCGATAACTGAAAGGTCATGGATTTGATCCTTGTGTATCCTTGAGCAAAACACAGAGCCCCTAGCTGCTCTGTCACATAGAATATAAATGTGCAGGTTGCGGAAAAGGACGTTAGGTAACTGATGCAGTCTGGGACGAGACAGCAGCGGCCCTTTGGGCTCCAGAAGATGTTTCTAAACCTTGTGATTTTTCAGTGGTGGAAGAGGTTTGTAGTTCCTTTACACAAAACTCCACTATGAGTAAAAGTCCTGCATTCAAAATCCTACTAAAATAAAGGTACAGCAGAATTATAAGAAACATGTACTAAAGCAGCCTATTCATAGAAAAAGTACAGTACCCATGTAGAAAAATTATATGTGTGTATAAATATATATATATATATATATATATATATATATATATATATATATATATAGTATTATATTAATACTGTTGCATTAATAAGTATTTTACTGTTGTAACTGGAGCTATTTCTAACTACTTTTATACAGTTCTGTATAGTCCAATGGTTCCCAACCTCCTGAGTCGGGCCCTTTCAAAGGGTCACAAGGTAAATCTGATGGGTCGAGGAGTCATGAGATGATTAATAAGATTTGTTGTGAGATATTTGATAGTTTGATATCTTTGAGCCTGATACCATTTTTTATGTAAAACCATCATAAGCGGTTTGGAGTAGAAATCATAGACATCTGAAACCTTGTTTTTTTGTAAAGGAGCACAAGTCAAAACGTTTGAACACCACTGGTTTAATCCTTAGCAATGCATTGCCTTTTATAAGATGATTATAGTATGAAAAGTAACTATGGCTGTTACATCAATGTAGTGATGTAAGAAATACAATTATTACGTCTGAAATGCAGTGCAGTAGCGGTAAGGAAGGAACTTGTTTTGGTGGTACGTTCAAAGGTTGTGTTAGTCGTGCAACATAAAACTCTGAATGGAAATATAGTCTAGGTAGGTGTGTGGATCTACCCTATAGAGATCTGAGGAGCCGTTAACAATAGTCCTCATAAATCAACAAGAGTTAAAAATTACAACACAAAATAAGCGGAAGGTAACGGGATTTCCGGTAGATGAGAGCAATCCCGGAAGTGAAATGTTGTGAATATAGACTAGGTAAATTGTATTAAAAACAAATACAAGCACCTAAAAGTATGTGTATGTATCACTTTGGTTTTTAAACTTATGTTCAGAAACCAGCATTTCTTTATTGATATTTCTGCTGTATGTGAGTAGAGCTCACATTCTTCATTGATTTTTTTCTAGGATAAGTTTTGCAGAGGTGACTGCTAATCCCTTTGCCCTTAAAGCATTCTCTTTGTTTTTAGTCAGTGAAACAAAAGACAACTCTCAAAGCAACTCTCTGGGGAGCCAGCTACCTCAGAGCAGAGTATCTGAGACTGGGCAGGGGGATGTCAAGGAGACCGTGTACAGGGATTGGGGCTCTCGAGGACTGGCTATCCGGTTGAGATGAGCACAGATAAAGTAGTGTGGCAACAAAGTACAAACACTCCACTGTCGAAATGCATTACGTCTCCAACACAAAAACACAAACTGTTCAAATATAAACCTGACAAAACACAAGATTCTCTTCTGATCTCAGGTCAGCTTAAGCCTGCACACAAGAGCCTGTCTACCTCCGAGCTTTGCAGGAGGTTTTGTGAGCTTCCGTGTAGTGAGGTCATAAAGCTACATGTTCCATAAACAATCAATAGAACATACACTGATTTAATACTTGCACAGTGCTCATGCTGTTTTTCTTTGTATGTGAGGGCATGTCATGTCAGATCTACCATTTCACATAAAGGTCACAGGCAGGCACGTGCACACATCCAAAGGGGCTTGAGCACCTGCTCTTTTTCTTCCTCTTTTGTTTTTATTTTTATTAATAAATATACCATATATATATATATATATATATATATATATATATATATATATATATATATATATATATCCTTCTAGCACACAGCTTATTTTTAAAAATATGTATTTCTTGAATTAAAATAATCTCTCTCTGTCTCTCTCTCTCTCTCTCTCTCTCTCTCTCTCTCTCTGTCTCTCTCTCTCTCTCTCTGCGATGCGTCTCCTTGCAGCAGTCGCGCCACACACACAGACACCCACAGAGAGAGGCAGACAGGCAGGCAGGCAGAAAGGCAGACAGAAACCTAACCCAGAACGTTTTTCTTGTCTTGTGTGGAGGTGAGTGGTGATGAACAAAAGACTAAGCAGCCAGTGCTTTGAGTTTACAGCTAATTACCCAAAAGACAAAACAAATAGTTAACTTCTGGCTTGCTAACATGCATGAGCTACTAGTTTATGTAATAAGTCCCTACAGGCTAATGTACTGTACTTAATGGAGAAACTTCAGGTAAACAGGTACAGTAAAATCTGTGTTTAATTATGTCATCATGATTGCCACAGTGATATGCAAATAAGGGATTAATAAATTAAACTTCGCTAATTTGCACATATTTGACAAGGCATTGCAGGTGAACAGATATATATATATATATATATATATATACAAGCAAGTGGCGTGTATGTTTATGCCTGCTGTATACAGCGTAGACATTTACGTGGATAGCTCAAAGGCATACTGATAACACTTGGCTTAAGAAAGTTGGCGTGTATATTTATGTCATGATGCTATGTTGCTCTGTGACTGTGTGTGCACACCCAGAGCTGAATGACTTAAAAACACTCTGCAGCTTACTCATCAAAAAGTGCAGTAAGAGTTGCTGGATTTTCTCTTAAACCAGGTTGGCCCTTGCACTGACTTGCAGCAGCAACGTGAGGCCTCTGCTTCCTACAGAATGTGTTCAAGCTATATGTTTGCAGATTTGTGCAGATTATGGTTGCTTCAGTTCAACCATATTACCTATTACAGTTTGTAATCATCTTAAACCACAGCATCACATCCATATTAGTCAATTTGACTTGTAAAAATCAAACGTTTTCAATTTAATTACAAAGGATCCAACTGCACTGATGATTAGCTGGCAGACAACAGATTTGAATCCTGCAAACTAAAAGATAACATGCTGACCGTCCATTGTGACTTGGCCTATTTTTCAGACTGGAGCAGACTCTTTACAATCTCACAATAAATGTTTTCATGGGAAAGTTAGGATTATAGCCTTCATATCATGCAATCATGTGTGTGTGTGTGTGTGTGTGTGTGTGTGTGTGTGTGTGTGTGTGTGTGTGTGTGTGTGTGTGTGTACAGATAGCGTTATTGTGAGTTTATATGTCCTCTGCTGCTTTGTAATAAGACATGTCTTTAAGGAACATCAAAAGTATTTATCTCACATGCACGCAGATTTCCATGAGTTCAGTAGCAAGTGAGACAGTACATGTTCAGCAGGAGATAGATGCTAATTATGCTAATGAATCCCAATTAAGCAAGGTCTCTATGGAGACAAATCTTCAAAGGTTTTGTCAGAGCACGCTGTCATATTGGTTAGAGGAGAATGTGCTCTTGGGGTATAGACTCCAAATCAAATAGCAGGTAGGCTTAAAATGACAGAAATAAGCAACAGAAAAGGGTGAAAGAGACAATATGGAAAATGCATAAACAAGAGCACAATGAATAAACATCACGTTTCCCTTTTCCACGGTGGTCCATGATGATGCTTAGTTGCTCTTAAAATATGATCTGAAACCTACTGTACCCTCACACCTATGCACTGAGGAAATAGACAATACCAATCAATAAAGATGACAAATTCAAATGCATCCTCAATAATGTGACATAGCGCTCACACACAAAACACACTCAAACAGACACTAATTATGAATCAGTAATAGTTCCCTAACGAGACACTAAACATCTGGATTAGATTTGCTAATCAGGTCCTGTACTCTGCTGGATGAAAAGGTTGCGAGACAAGAGATATTTTTAAGTAACCGCCTCTACAGACGCACAAATGCGTGCACGCATGCTCACACGTACGCACACACGCACGCACACACGCACAAACACACAAACACACACACACAAACAGGACACTTTGCACACCTCTAAAATGTTGTTTACATCATAAGACAAGGTTCATTACTCTAATGTATCCCCTGCTTCAAGTCTCCTGGGTATGTTTTATGTTCCTGCATATGTACACCAACTTGGTGTGTGTGTGTGTGTGTGTGTGTGTGTGTGTGTGTGTGTGTGTGTGCAATTTGCAGTAACAACAACTAAAATTAGCTTCAAGTAAACAATGGGAATGCCATGAGAACCTAACAATCCTGCTGTTACAATCACAAGACAACGTTGTTCAGAGAAGAAATATAAGAAATGGAGTTGAATAGACGGATAGAAAGGATTGTTACTGGTACTCTAAGTATGTAAATGGAGAGATTTGGGTGAGGTATATGAATCCAGTGGGGAGAGGACTGTGTGAAGATTTGTCTTGAAAAAGAGTCAAACAGATGATGGGGAGAGACTCTAAGCTGCCTGCTGCCCTAATACATCATTTTTACCATTTCACAGTCAGTTGAAAGTGTGGAGAGTCAAGTATGTCAGCCAACACACTTTACAGTAAAAACAATGTTCAGAATATGTGGTAAATTATAGATAGGGGAGCTGAAGGAACAAGAATAATAATTATGATAATAGAACAGAAAGACAATTTACAATACTCATAATAAATAAAGACAGTGATACTGCTGATGTCTGGGCTACAAAACAGCATGAGTAACATAGAGAGATGGTTGGATCGATTGCAAGGACAGATGTTAAAGTCAGAGAAAAAAAAGAAGAGAAGTGGAGGGTCAGACTAGTCATTCTAATTGCTCCCATGGCTCAGCTTGTCAGAACTACAGCAGCAAAGTGAAGGACTCTGGCTGAGGACAGGGAGCACAATGTCTGCTAGCTATCTTTTATTATTTTCAAGATAGGGACATCAAAGCCTGGCTTTTTCTTGGGCTCAACTCTACTTTTCTATCAACCTGAAATTGACTGGCTATGAACCAAGCATGCTCTGTTGAGCAGTAGGAATTTGTTCTTTGAGTCTAATCTGCCTAAAATTCATCATATCTGCACAGGGCTTCAATTAAAAGATTACATTTTAATCCCACAGTCTCAAAGGTAATGGCAATGATACCCGCTTCAAATCTGATCAACCCACACAACTACAGATAATGAAGCGTGGTCTATAGTATATCTAAGCTATACTTTTGTAAACTATTAAAAATTAATTTGACTCCATTTAGTGGTGTTTTGAAAAAACTAAAAAACACTCAACACAACTTAGCTAAACAACAACCTGCATTAATCATAATATGCATGTGGTATTTTTTCATTCAAGTAATCCCAACAGGTCATGAAAAAAAAACGTATCTTGCAATGTTAACACATCTTTTAAATATTGCTAGATCAGCACCAGACACTAATTACTTTTTCCTCTGGCAATGGCCTAATTTTCCACCACATTTTATTGAAAAATGCTCACAAGTTTTAAAGATATCCTGCTAGCTATCAAAACAAAAGGCAAAGATGATAATTATGTTCACAGGCAGTTTCCAACCAGCCAATTATACTTAAAGAAACTGTGACTTGGTATGATCCTCTCACTAAGAATCTGTTAAAACTGAATTAGACTAGATTGTGTTGTTCCTATTCTAAGACGACTGACACAGAACACATAAACAAATCAGACAGCATATGAATACTGTATGTGTGCCAAGATGGTTAATGCTGTTAGACTACAAGGACTTATTGGCCATCATTCAGGCTCAGAAATCTTTTTTAGCCTTGGCAACCCCTGACAACTGAGTTACATTTTACTGTACAAAAGAGTTTGGATGCAACAAAACAAGACAGGATGGTCATCTTAGATGGATTTAGGATTCTTTTTCAGTAATCACAAATTGGATTCTTTATTTGACCTTTAGGATAAAATATAAAGTGCTGAAATATTTTATTTAAGAGTTCCTTGTTTATTGAATGGCTAAAAGATGACTTATGTGTACTGTGCCTGTTATCACATCTGCTTATAATGATAGGCAGACGGTGATTGAAGTCTGCTGTCCTTTGAGGTTCTGCTTGATATGAGATCTCTAACAACAAGTAGAGCAGAACGGAAGCCATCTGGACTTATAAATCATCCCAAATATCACTCACACAGCAGCAATGTCTGTCTCTGTTGTTTTCTGTCTGCCTGCCTTTCTATCTGGTCCTGAAGATTATGAGTTGTCTCTCCGTCCGGCCTGTCTAAGAGTCTGTCAGTTTCACAGGGGACCTTTTTGCAGTGACAAATGACTCAGACTTTACTCGGCATTGGGACGGCAGGCTGATCTAACCAGGACTGTTTGTGGTTCAGTGGAGCGTGAAGATGCACACATAGCACCATCCAGCTGAATGCTGGTCTTGCTTTACGATTTTCAGTCTGTTACCAGCATCCTCTTCCTTTCTGTTTTACACTGATAACCGATTCTTCTGCTCACATAAAGCCAATACAACCATCATAATCAGCTGAGGCATAAACCGAACGTTGCAGCCTAAACCTATTCATAATTTAACAGTCAGCAACTCAGAGTGTGTGTACTTGAAGTGTGTGTGTGCAAGCCAAGGAGGCTAGGGATCACATCTGGCTAGTTCATTTTATCAGAAGCCAATTTTGAACAATAAGATGTCTGAGAATATCTGCCAATAGGAACTGGCATGGTAATAACAGAAACTGTGAGTGAGTGAGTGAGTGAGTGAGTGAGTGAGTGAGTGAGTGAGTGAGTGAGTGAGTGAGTGAGTGAGTGAGTGAGTGAGTGAGTGTGTGTGTGTGTGTGTGTGTGTGTGTGTGTGTGTGTGTGTGTGTGTTATAAATGTTGAAAAATGCCTCCCAGAACTGAATTTGATGAATTTTCTGCCACTAATTGTTGGCTTGTTATGACATGATAAAGAGGAGAGAAAAAATGTGGACAGATGATGAGAGGGCGAGACATTTTATCAGAATACAGCATAGAAAATCTGCTCTGGATAGGATATAACAACATAATGTACATAATTCTGCTAAATAAAACATTGCATTCATTATTAATTTAAGTTGTTTTCATCAAAATTGTATATCCAAATAAAATACACATTTTTCTATAGGCTCCGTCTGTCACTTTAAAAAAACAATTCCAGTGTTAGTTCCATGGTATCATAATTTTGGATAGTCATCATGGTTGTATAACAGGGCTAGGGAAATTGGCAGAACAGGCTGTGACAGTACTCTGATCCAACAGAATCACAATTGTCAGATTAAGAGCACTCCAGCCCAATGAAGGGGCTGGGGGGGGTTGGGCACACCAGGGGGTATCATATTTCAGGGGGTGGTGCCACCATTATGACCAAGTACCTCAAAAGGTTATACACTCCCATCAGCCTCAGATTAACTTTGTTTATAGCACTGAGCAAATGATAACATGCTAACATGCTAAACATTATACCTGCAATTATTCAGTATGTTAGCATATAAGCTAGTTAGCATGCTGACATCAGCATTTAGCTCAAATATAGACTCACAGAGGCATTAAGGGGCTTTAGACACTTAGAAAAAAATAAATCAGGGAATGGAAAGTGAATATTCAATTATTGATAAGTGTAAATCATAAACATTAATAGTATAATATTCGGAATGTTTTAAAAATACCATTTGCAGCAAAACTCTGTACTTAACTAGTTTATTGTTCATTTACTTCCTTACAAAAGTGCCTAGATTTAGTAAACTGTGATCATAAGTGTCTTCATGCAGCAGGAATGAAAATAACGTTTAGATCCATTGGGGCATCAAATTCAAATGAAAATATGTTGAAACAACTCAAACAATTAAAATATACAGTAGTTTTAAATTTATAGATAAAAAAATAGATGACCAGTGGGAGTTGATGCTCGCATACAAACACAGTATGATCTCTGTTTTCATAACACTTGCTATATTTCAAGTGCAGCAGAGGAGTTTAGATGCTGTTGCTCCCACAGCCAAAATAAAGTATCTGCCCTCGTCTCCCCCCCGCTCTATGTTATTCCTCCTTCAACAGCACATACGGTTCAGCATATAATAGTAATGCTGAAAGTAAATCAATTGTTCCCCCATTATTCACTTGAATGTGTGTGTGTGTGTGTGTGTGTGTGTGTGTGTGTGTGTGTGTGTGTGTGTGTTTAACTGAAACAGACGACTGCTATAAACATTCCCTGTAATGAGCATACTTTTAGTCATCCATACAAAACAAGGAAGAACAATACATGGAATTGGAGGCTGTGCGAGGTTACGAAAGACAGCAGTAATTACCTCCAACCTGAAAAACATTGGAGGTTTTTTGTGGAGGCGGCAAAGCTTTTATCAGAAGGCGGAGGTGGAGGTAATAATGGGATAATTGCTTTGGACTATTGCTGTCTCTCCCTTTGCTACCTGCACAGGCTTGCTAACTTCTGCTGGCACCAAGTGGGTTCAGCTTGGCAGTAACGTCGCTGTCACGTGGTCACTGTCTGTGTGTGCATGATCAGGTTTTTGTTGGAGTGTCAGTCCCTGAGTGGGTGTGTGCATGTGGATTTGAAGTGTCTGTGTGTGTGAAGGTGAGAGCCAGCCAAGTACACCATGTTTTCTGGGTAGCGAGCGGGCCAGAAACCAAGCAGGACAACACAAATTAAATCTCGCTTTCATCCATCTTTACACCTGCATCTCTCAATCCCTGCCCCACTGTGCCAGACTAATCCTTTCCTCTCTTCAAAGTCCTGGTTTTCAGGGATGCTCTTCATGGCATTTTTCTTCATCAGAAAAAAAAATGGAAAGAAAGAGATGTTTTGCAGAAAAGGTAATAAGCTGAATTTATATGAAAAAAATACCACAACACAGCAGCTTTCCTCTATCCTAATTTTCATCCTTCATCCTTCATTCCAATTTTGATAGTTGAATAAAAAAAATTGTATATACTGTACATCATATATTTTCCCATTTGCACATTGTTGACAAGGACATATTGAAAAGAAATATCAAACTAAATTAATTTCTTTTCTTCTGTCTCGTAGAAATCAAATGATGGTCAGTGATGATCTGGCTAGTCACACGAGAAATTAAATTATTATCACTAAAAACTATAAACTCCACCGCAAATGTGAATAAATAAATAAAGTTGAAATGAGGAAATCATTTTTAACTTTAATAAAAATGCAGCCTAAACCCATAATAGATTATACCATACTATAATAAACATCAAATGAAGTAGTCGTGGTGTTGGCAAGTTTATTATAAAATAACAAAATGATTTATTTATATTTAAAATCAATTTTGCCAAGTGGTTAATTCATCTTTATGTATTACCTTAGGTATTCATGTTTAATTAACTACAGGAGATGTTTCACAAGCATTATAAATGCCGACAGACTAAACTCTGTCTCACTGAGACCTCTCCAGCTTGTAGTCTTTATTTCAGATAGGGAAATGCTCTCTCCTAGGTTTGTTGTCGTAACAAAACAACTACAGGGAATACACTGTATGTCAGTTTGGATGGGAGTAATCAGGAAGAAAGAGAAAGAGAGGGAGGAGAATAAAAGGAAGACGGCAAGGGAAAGAACAAGAGTAGGGAAGAGGGAGGGGACTGGGGCACGGTAAGCTATGACACATGAACCTGCTCTAAAGGCAGGAAGAGAATGAATGAGAGAAGCAAGGAGAGACAGTAGGGAGGAGGGTGCTCTTGTGAGAATTAATTATTGTGTATCTGCTCTTGTGCCCTTTTTACACCAAATTATAACTGTGTTTATTATTTTTGTTGCTTTATTCTTTAGGCAATAAGGCATTGTGCATATCAAAATGTCTGCCTTTTCCCCCACTGCTCCTATTTCTGTTTGCATTCCTTGCAGAAGGATCACTATGAAGCAGTTTAAATCAAAAAGGGGAAAAGCAAAGCAGTGAGCAAAAACGTGCAAGGAGAGGAAAGAAAGAAGCATCAGGGAAGGAGAGAAGTGGAGAAAAGGATAGAGAGTGGTAAACAGGAGCGAGGCGGTAAGGGAGGGCAGATTAGAGAGCATTTTACACTCTGAGCTCTTTATCCATCAACACAATCTGCAAAGCTTTGAAGAGAGAAGAGATGTGCAAGCTTTTATCCAGAACTGTTTGCTCGGCACTGCAAAGCACGCTGTGTGTGTTTATGTTTGTGTGTGTGTGTGTGTGTGTGTGTGTGTGTGTGTGTGTGTGTGTGTGTGTGTGTGTGTGTGTGTGTGTGTGTGTGTGTGTGCTGCAGAATCAGCTCTGTCAGTCAAGCAAGCGGTTCAGGTGAGCACCCAAAACCAACCGACATCGCACAAAAAAAACACAGACTGAAATGCATTTCTACAGCAGCTGATGCAGAGTGGCAAGATGGCATTAAAATCTGCTGCAACATTTTGGAGCAACTCTGATGAGCAAGTTGGCTCAGCATTGCTACATGGCAATGTGGATATTTTTGACACTGTGTCCTGATTTGTTTCCCCTAAAAGATCTGCAGATGTATCATTGCACTCTTACAGTATAATATGTATATCAGACTCATGATGTTTAAGAAATTATCAAAATTGATGCAGCAGAACTAGAGATGTTCCCACATATTCTTTGTCATGGTCAAAACTATGGTGCTTATATTACCCAGAATGCAACTTCACCGCTGACAGTTCGGTCAGGGCGTTAGTTGTGTTATGCTAGTTACAGCTCAATGTAGCCTTTACTATTCAGCCCATTTAAAATAAATTCACTGTAAGCACTGAACACCTCCTTCCTTTCTCCTCAAATGTTTTTAAATCCAGACTTCTCATAAATGCTAATCACTGTACAAGGTTGGGCAATGTGACAATATACACCATGAGATTATAGACATTAATCAACTTTAAGATAGTCCTTATATACTGTATTTCAGGTTGTTTTAGGCATTTGTGCATTCCATTAATCAAAAACATAGTATGTATAAAACATTTCTTACACGACATTTCTTATCATGATACTGTATCAATATTGTGATTCGACTGTGGCAGAAGATTTTATCCAGATCCCTCCCACTCCTACCAGATCAACATGCCTGATGTCAAATATGGCTCATAAAATGATGGAGGGCTTCTTCCCCTTCATATGTCTGTATATGAAATTAATAAGGGACTGCAGGACTTCATGGACAAAACGGATTCACAACAAAACAGAGGTTGCTCTACACAGAGGATTCCTGACATTTTTGTCCACCGATGCTGCCATTTCCAAAACACCAACATCATATCATCGCTTTGGAATGCCGTAGAGGCCCAAGTGAGTCTGTTTTCTACTTAACCTTGGCTGCATGCTCTGACACAGCTTCATTGTAGCAGTGTGTGAATATACTGTAGCGTGTTCACTGCCTCTTTTGATGCCTGAGATCTCATTCTGTTATCCTCTGCTTTAAAGGATGTTTCAGGCCAAATTTACACCTTTCTTTTACACACACACACACACACACACACACACACCTACACTTAGACATTTGCACACCTCTGCTTGCGCACTTTCTCTCCTCTCAATCTCTCTCGCTCTCAGTCAGGGTTGCCATGGAGGGAGGTTTTCTTTGCTGCCATGACAACGTGAGTTCTCTTTGGTCTCCCCTAATGACAGAAGAATAGAACAGACAGTGCCTGGGTGATGTACATGTTTTGGGACTGGTAGGTTAGTGGTCCACACACAGCTTAAGTCACCTCTCCTAATTTTTGTCAGGCAGGAGGAGTGGTGGAATAAGTACGCAGCTCCCTTACTTAAGTAAAAGTAGGAATACAACAATGTAAAAAATACAATCTAAATGTCCTGTGATCAAAATCCTACTTAGCCTATGTGAGTAAATATCCCACTTCCTGTCCTGCATGAGATGAACATATAATTGCCAATTCTTTCATTTGTTTGCCCACAGCTCTGTTTGCATCTCTAGTCCCTTAGTATTTACATAGCAACCTGTATGAGTTGATTGCAGGTGTATTTTTAAAACCTAATTGGCAGTTCATTGTGGTCACATTTCATTTTTGAGAAACCGAGGGGAAAATGTCCGATGAATGAATATCCTGCTTCCCATTAGAGCCAAATATTACCTCAACCCACACACAGGAAACGTTCTACTTGGATGCCCATTTTACTTTTGAGTCACCGACCAAGTACAGTAGGAAAGCATTGATCCAAACATTTTCTCTGCTGATATCAGCCGATAGTGAGCATAGATACGGAAACACAATTTTTTTCATGATGACATTGACAAAGAAACTGTATTTATATCACAGTCAATCCCCCATCCCCTGAATAAGGTCAGGATCAGGGCAGATACAGATCCAGCAAATCGGATCTCATTCATTCTTACCTTAAGTCTCTCAGACACACCGTCAGTAAAGCTGATGTTGAACTCCTCCACCTTAGGAACCTTCAGCCTCTTCTTTTCTGTCTGGTACTCCGTGCGAGTTTTACCACCACCTGGAGGAGGGAGACAAACCGTTAAAGCAGGTAAATACCCAGGAAAGCTGAAGGCAGTGAAGGGTGGATGGATGTTATTGTAGGAGGACACTTTTGAAAAGTCACCAAAAGGTCTTACTGTACATTTCACATTAAAAGACAACCATGGTATGATTGCCAGAAAACAAGATGCAGAAGCACATAAATAAGACATATGAGATGATCGCTGCACTCCAGACACAATGACAAGGTGCAAGAAAGCCGTGAAAAAAAATCAGATGTTATATGTTGTCCAGAGTTAATTAGAGGCATAGGATTTAAAAGACAAAGTTTAGAAGATGTCTTCATTAGTTTTCGACAGTAATACAGCGTTATCTTTGACATAAAGACTTCTGTTGTGCATTACTTTTTAGATTTACATATATTCCATTTTGTATTGTTTAGATATGGAATAAAAATGTGCTTCCTCTAAATACTGGATGTGCATAATGTAGCTGTACAGGAACAAAGGAAAAGATATGACACTGTTAGGACATCAGGAGAAGGAGACTGACGTTAGAGATACTGGATTTGGAAAACATAAAAGACACAGATACACAGATAACACATACAATAGCAAAACTGTCAATAGAAAGTAAAAATGCAGTATATTGTAATAGCAGTGAATTCCTAGACTCTGCTTTTATTTTGGCATAGGATTAGACCTCGGCTTCAGGATGTATATGACACCCAAAGCCCAAAACAGCTAAAAACCATCCTACAGGAAACACTGATGCCAGGTATCTGGTAGAGCTTGACTGTATGCTAATGAGGTCTGGTGCCTAAAATCCAAGACCCCAATCCAAAGGGAAAACATTGTGCTTTGTGCCGGCAGTTAGATGGGAAAAAAGAGCCAGCCTGCCCCAGTACTGTCAATGTAACACTCCTCAAGCAAACAGGTTTAAAGGGGTGAGATGGGCATAGGGAAAAGAGACAGAGTGAAACTCCCAAATTCTTAGATTTGTCTTATCAGCTTTCACTTGTGTTATCGTAGGTACTGATTCAAAAACTGTGGGTAGGCAAAGTGGATGGGATATCTCCATCAATTCAGCAATTACAGAGGTGGCCTTGACAAAGGTGTCAAACTCCATTCCCACACTTAAAGGATGATTCTGTGTATTAATAAAACATCAGTTGTTTCAGCATATACTAAAAAACATGTTTATGTACAAAAGTGGCAAAGCTCTCTGGCTGCAGTAGGAATCATGACTCCTGTCTGCAAAGAGCAAAGGACAAAGTCTGGGTGGATAAATGGGTGGACAAAATGTTCAACACAGGAGATTTGTTTCACCTTTCTGACATGAATGTTTATAATGAGGAGTTTAGGTTATAATTAGTTTTCTCTTTCTCAGCAATTCACTTGATCAGTACAATGTTATTAACAATGGGAATAATGGTAAAAAATAAGACCCAGGGTTTGATAAACCAGAATTATTTTTCTCTGTTCAATGGCCATCAGTTGAAGACAGCAGGTGGACACTACATGCATGCACTCAAATAGTTTTACCTAAATAATTTCTTTAAGATTTTGTTTGAAAATTATCTTACATCCTTCTTACATACATATGCATATATTGTGGTCCTGTTTAACACATAACAGAGTGATGAACTTCTAGCTAGCATGATATTCAGCACTTTACTACTTAGAATTAATAAATCAGGAGTCTTTCCTTATTTACCATTGAATATCTCGGTTATCCTCTCAACATTGACCCGTAAAAATCCTAATTCTTAATCCTAAAAAAACTTAATTAACTTGTCTTCTCAGTTTTAGCATAATTTTTTTCTGACTTAATTCAACAAAAGAATTGCTTTTTTACAAGGTTTCATTTCATCCCTGCACCTACAAAAGAGAAATGCTGTCACTACTGTTTTGTGCATTCACTGAATATTAATGTGCACAAGAGGACGGTGCAGATAGAGAGAAGGTGTACAAATGACAAGGCGGAAAAGAGGTGGAAGAAGAGAAAGAGAACAATGTCTCAGTGTCCTTGTGGCTAATTGCGCTGCTTCTGAGCGGCTCTCCTTCACTTTGAGACAAAGCCAGAAACTGCTGTGCTCAAAACGGGCTCCACTATCTGAATAACAAAGCTGACGGTTGGGTCTAGAAAGCCCTTATCTAAGAGTTGAAGGCCGCAGTAGGTGCACTGAAAACATGTATTTGATTGGACCCCTAAGGATCTGAAGCCTCGTGGCTTTCAGCGCAGCAACACCAAATACCACTTAACTAATGTCTCAATTTTGCCTAAACTTTCTCTTTGTCTCACGCATTTTTCACGTTTCACAGGTTCAAACACAGCAGTGCTTCATGTTGCTTCATTACTCTCTCCCCTCCTGTGCCTCTCCTTTTATTTCACATTACCTAATGACATGACTATCAGTCAATGTTGTCTCATTTACACAGCCCTTAAGCTATCAGCAGCAGCTAGGAATCTACTGAACAATGTGCTACTTTCTCTGATTAGACATGTCCAACTACTCTGTGGGAAACAATAAATGTATGAATAATTAAATCTTGTTTAACAAAGCTTGATTTAAAATAAAAAAAAACACATGAACGATGCAGCCATAAACCGTGGTGATATGATGACTGAAATTGTAATTACAACTTGCTTACTTATGATTCCACAAGGTAGCAGCTCCTTTTTCATTTGTGATTTCTCTTGATAATTCATCTATGTGCAGTTTAGTTTTTAACCAGCGGCTTTTAAGGATGGCAATGTTGGTCAGTTAGGTAAAATATCTTATTAAGTGTTGGGTAGATTGCCATGAGATGTTGACGAGACATTCATGGCTCCCAGAAACTCCTCCAAGTACCAAATTCCCTATGCCCTGACCTTTCCTCTGACACCACACCAGCAGATTGACAACTATGGGATGGATTTCAATAAGATTTGACACATACATTCATATTCCCCACAGGATAAATTGGGTTAGATGCTATAACACAGCCTGCAATTTATTGTGTAATTTTGTTTCATGACTCAGGTACCAATAAACCCCTACCCATTCCTATATGTACAGCACTTTTTTTGTTGGGGCTAGCTTACATATTAATTGCAATGAGCAAAGGGCAAAATAATTTGCTTTTGCTGCACTCCGCGTAGTGAAATAACTGCTGCCATAGGATGTTTTTGAAGTCAGCAGGATGTGACATATGTTTATTTTAAAAATCTCTTCATGGCTTTTTATGTTTTAATTTTATATTTGAGTGAATTAACGAAATAATGAAAGACACATGAAGAAGTAGAGAAAAGTACATTTCAGAAAAGGCAGTTTAAGCTCATCATTCTCAGCCAGCGCTCTCTCTCTCTCTTGGTCTCTCTCTCCATCCTTCTGTCTCCAATCACAGTATTTTTTTAGATTTGATATTCCCTGTGGAAGAGCTGTCAAAAATGTCTTTACTCCCTGTCTTCTCCAGAATGTTATTCCTCAGACCTGTTATCGCTATGATTGCTGTTTCATTTCTCATCCCCAAAGACTGAGCCGCAGGAGAGTTGGTCTTTGGTGAGGTTTCACTGCGGAAGGCAGCTGCAGACATTTTTTTTTTGTTTTAGTCTTTTCTTGTGAATAAAAAAGACATGAAATAAAATAAGATATGCTCTATTTAGAATCCTATTCTTACATGTTAGAAAGATAAAATATATACGTTTTCTAAATTGTCAAAGTTATGTCCATCAACTAGTCGCTACCTGTGTCTGTCTGCCATTTGGTGCTGGCCAGATGGCACAGAGTGAGTTTTTAATGCTTTTTTCAGCTGCCTGCTGCCTCTGAAAATCACACTAAAACCAAAACAATTAGCTCAAAGTTGCTAAAGGGCTCAGTAGAGCTGAGGAGAACTGCAGAGTTAGGTGAGATAGTGATTTGATCTGTTCGTATGAAAATATTGATTAGCAGCTTAATAATAAAAATCTACAAAATAAATTGTTGGGATCTTTCCTGAAACTCAGTGTTGGTCATTTAGAACAAGCCCTGCTGGTTCTCTTCACCCAGGTAAGTAAGAGCAGTTATTTGCATTCTTCTGGCATCAGAGGTGTAAATCAATTTCTATCTACACAGCTGGAATAAAAACCAGCAGAGGAGCAGGACTGAAAACCAATGATCCAACCAACAGGCAGCACTACAGTGCTGTTGGATCAAACAGTATATACAGTACAAGAGTATGAATTAAAGCAAAACTGACTATTGAAGACACAAGATGCATGCTGTTTTTTGCAAGGCCTACTTTTCAATACCTCTGCCAAGGAGGTGGTTTTCTTTTCGGTTTGTCTGTCTGTTTGTTTGTTTGTCTACTGGTTGGTGTGTTTGTTTGTTGATTTGACTGTTATTTTGGTTGTCAGCAGGATTACGGAAAAACTACTGGCCCGATTTTCATGTACAGAATGTCGTTCATTTACAGAACTGAAAGTTTAACTGACTAACTAATGGGTATAGTATATACTGTACTTTAGATTTAATGGTTAAATACAAAATGTAAAATTAATCTAAAAAAAAAAAAGACATTTAATTCTTTAAAACCAAGCTATCAGGCTCTATCAGTTCATTTTCAATAACTACATGGTATTAAGTCATTAATATTATACATTTGGTTGCATTCAAAAGTCACAGTAACTCTCACAGCCTCTTTGCACAGCCAGCATATATGTATAATTGATCATTTGAAATGATCGTTTGTCAAATTAAACTTGGATGCTGGCATATCTGGTTACGAGGCCTTACAACATCACAGCACGTAAGAAATCATTCATTGATCTATTACTGATTCAACATTGCTGACTGAGGATTCCTGCTCCCAGGAATTCCCCTCTAATTCATAAGGATGAAAACACAAAGGCGTAAAGAATGATCGAGACTTGAAAGCTGCTCCAAAGGAATTGAGGAGAGAAACAAGAAAAGGATGAGGGTGTGTAATGGGACATGTTGGACAGGAAAAGAGAATGGTTATAAGTCTGTCAAAGCCTTTGAAGCAGGTCTCTGTAACTGAGCTTTGTTCTCAAAAACAAAAACAGGCAGAAAGAAAATCTCCGTCTATCTGTGAGTCTCTCCACCCTCCTCTGGTTGTTTTTTTTTTTTCAAACCAGTAATCCAATCAAGATATTGGCGACCCATTGGTAGCTGTGACGCGTCCCTGCCCAGATGGAATCAAATCTAATACCTTTCTAATGCTGCAGCCTCTGCAGGCCACAGCAGCATTGTTATGTGTGGGTGTGTGTGTGTCCGTTCGGTATGAACTTCACTGTGACTGCACATTGCCCCTGCAAATATTTGCGGGTAACCCTGTACTCAGGGAGGTCACATAGTCATCAGGCAAGATCAGGGTGAAAACAGCTGGGGTTGTATTTGTAAAGCTGCTCAGAATTGCGCTCTACTGATCTGGGGTACCAGTTAGGTCACAATCAATCTGGCTTTACTTATAAAGGACAGAGAGAACAAGGCTGATTAACAATCAACTCTTTCTGGGCGGGGCAGGTGGCAAAAACAACAACCTTAAATTCGGCAAGAATATAGAGATTTTCATCACAAAGATATTATTGGTATGCCATATTTTTAAGTTTAGTGATAGAAATCCACACAAAGAGTATGGCTTCCTACAAGACTGCCATTGTCCTTAAAGTAGCTATAATAAATATATAAAAAAAACAACGTGACAAAATGGTAGGGTAGAGATCCCAACTTCTTTCCATTTCCCCAAGTGGCCAAAAAAAAAAAAAAGATTTTAAATTTAAAGTAGGATTACAAAGTAATACTGAAAACTAGCCCCCAAAAGACAATAACAGTGCAGAATACAATGATAGCCATCATCAACACCTCCCACGCTCTGATGTCTAATTACACATTTCATTATTATTTCTCTTGCCCTCTGTTGTGTTCATGTATCACTTGCCAGGAAGACACATTCATGCACAGCTGGAGACAAATACAAAGATTTACAGTAACAGCAAAATGACCTTTACAAGTCCCAAACAATCCCATATAAAAACAACCCATAATGTCATACTCCACTCAGCTTATTCTCTTTGCCTCTCTACCTGAAATCTGTAAAATACACTTGAGCAATCACACAGTATACGGCAATGTGTGTGTGTGTGTGTGTGTGTGTGTGTGCGCGCACGCGCGCGCGTGTGTGCGCGCACACTATGGCGGCAGCTTCAGCTACAGTACATATGTTTTCACGTCTAGTGGGACTGAATTAATACTAAATGTCTGACAGCTCAGTGAATGTCATGTTAGGAACTGGAGACTGCTAACAGAAACAACTTGTCACTGACACACAAACAAATATGCTCACATGCCTGCATTGTGCTCAGACACAATTCTGCGTGTGTGTTTGTAAGCGAGTGCAGTGAATGACAAGACAGTTAACAGGTATATCAAATGAAACAAGATTGTGCCTTCCTCAGCAGAATACTCAGTGAGGGTTCAGAGTGTACCGTGTGTTTCTGTCTGCAGCAGAATAAATGGCCATCCAATTTTGAGATTTTTTTTAGTGAATCCTCAACAATAAAACCACTTGAAGCAATTCATCTCAAAATAGTTAATAATTTTCATGATTTTTAAAGGCCAGGCACATAACTCGTCCATATTCCTTGGGCCTTGTACACAATGCTGTAAAAGGCTTTTTCCCACATTAATTCGCTGCATTTTCAAGGTTGCACAAATCTATGTAATGGTTTACTTTTTTCCCACGGATCGCTCAAAAGTAATTTATTGGATAGAAAGCCTTTCTCTTTCTCTCTTGTTTTTTATGACAGAATGGGCAGAGGGGTTGGATTTGTTTTAAACCACTGATGTTCATGCTCATTTCAATACATCTGTAAAAAATGTTTTTGATCATTGTCTATAATGTGTAAGAAAATTATTTGAAAAATGACAAATGTTCACAGCCTGAACAGGCATCTTTAACTTGTTTGTCAGAGTAACAGTCCAAAACACAAATATATTTAAAGAAACCCCTCATGTCTATATCTGGTAGCCAGGAGCAGTTAGCTTAGCTTAGCATAAAGACTGTAAGCAGGTTGAAATGGCTAGCCTGTCATTATAAAGGCTTCTGCAGAGGCTCCACACAGAGCTTTTCCGTAGCCTACGTAAGAGCGAGTACTGACTCTAGGATCATAGTGAATGAAACAAAGTGTCTCCCTGTGCTTTCTGACCACGGTGGGAAATCAGGAAGTTAACCCTCTCATTGATTTCATGTTGTTTATGGAGAAGGAGAACCAAAAAACGAGTAGGAGGAAATGCAACGCTACCAAGCCACAGTCGAGCAATGTGCGTCGCTGCAAAGTATAAAACCTTATTGCTGACTATAAATTAAGTATATCTATATATATCTTATATATCTATACGTTTTGAAAATTCAATAGCATTTCCATTGAGTGTTGTTTTTCCCATCCATCCAAAGATGCACTTTATGGTTTCCTTTGTATCAGAACTGACTAAATGTCTAGTAAACAAGCTTAGTAATAGTGTTTGAGTTTAATTCAAACCTGATTTCTTTTAGGTAAGAGGATATGATTTAAATTTGGTTCATATTTATTCTCAGTACCTGCCCAATATCTCCTATGTTGTCAGTGTTTTTGGTTTATTTTGTAAAAAATAAAAAATAAGTTTGATGAAATCTTAGTAACAGATGTAAAAATAGTGTCCTACTTTGTAATCTGCAAGTGTCTTTATTATACCAAGTGTTAATTGTAAAAAGATACTTTTTATTGATATCAATTAGAGTCCAGCTTAAAGCCCTGGTTTAAGATTGGTTTGAATAATAATACTTCTGACATCTAATAAGGTGAGTTAATAAATCACGTCAGAGATTATGTCATCTTGGTGCTCTATAGGTAACTGATCAGTAGTTTAGGGTAGAAATATGGGTTCATATTTAGGTTCAAAATGAAATCATCCCAATGTGACCATGGTCTTGAAACGAGCCAAACACTATCACGCGATTGATGCATAATAAAACCTTCATATGAGCATGTCTGTTGTTTAATTCCATTAATTTTTATAATTTGCAATCAGGTCAGCTCTCTGTCCCGACCCCATAGAAACACCAATCAGACTCTCTACTTTGCGCTGCCACCATGGTAACTGGATTAACGAGCTGCGGTGCAGTTACTATGGGATGTCAAAATGATAAATGACAGTCTGTCTGGCACCAAATCTGTCTCCTAATCTCAGCTGGAAAACAAAGGACACGGTTGGGAAACTGCTGAGATGAATGAATTTGTGAATGAATGACAGGGTGGTGTGTATATGTCTGTGTCTGGGGTGGGTGTGTGGGGAACGGGATGGGGGGTTATTCAGCATAAGAAGGTTTGAGGACATGTCAACAACATTGACTTAGAAGAAACATACACAAACAAGCAGGGAACTCTCTTTTTCACAGACTCACACAAACACAAACAGGCTTATAGTTTCTCACCTTGTCAGGTGCTTGGCTCTGGAGACTGCCGACATCCAGTGGAGTGATGAGGGGCACATTCTGAAAGCCATCCTCCACGCTCACAGGTTTGGCCCCTTTGTCTTGAAGATTACTCCCCAGTTTCACCATCTTTCACCGCCCTTATATATATTCCCTTTATTTCCCTGAAGACTGCTCCTGAATAGAGGAGGTGTTGAGAAAGGATGGTTTTTACCTCAGCATTTCAGGTCAATAAAACCTGACAGAAACAGGCTATTGGATTTATGATTGATTGAGAAGATTCTAGTGTAACAGGAGATTAAATATTTAGATTGTAACTTGATTATAGTCTTCCTTAAAGCACACACTACATAGGCTACGAGTAAATGTTATCAAATGTTTTGTTAAGCGGAATCAAATTCGGGGCATGCCATTCATTTGTGAACGATACGAGCAGCAAAACACAAAAAAAGCACATTTGTTTGCAATGTAAACGTATCTCGGACTTTATTAACCAGAAACCAGAAAGAAAAAACAAACCTCCGTCTATATCATCTTCACCACCTTTCTCCATCACACAAAAAAAGGAGTAAAAACAGTTACTTACAGCTGACCGTCCTTGTGTGTCCGTCTCCTGTGTGCTGCGGCACTGTGTCTGACAGACAGAGGCGGAGGGGGGCACGGATGAGGAGCAGGTGAGGCTGGAGGCTGCTCTGCGGTGTCGCTGCTGCTGAGGCTGCGGGAAAGCAACGCTGCACCGCCGGAGACAAACTGGATGTCTGGCGGCAGGTTTCCTACCAGCAGGCAGCCCAACCCCCTAATCCAAACACAGCCTCCTCTTCACCGCGCTGCTACACCCAGCCGCTGGAGCTGCCACTAGGGGGATTTTTCTCCCTCGTTGGTTTGACTAAAGTGGAATCCGAATTAATGTTGCCTTCTGGGCTTCCTCGTAAACTCTCGTAGTAGCCTACCTGAGCGGACAAGGTGGCAGCACATCCACTGCATTTATGTCTAGTCTACATAACAACTAAAGCATGTAGGCTATAGCCTGGTAAAATATTGTGTCACGGTATAGGCTACTTTTATTTCTGTTTTATTTTGATAAATAAATTAGAGCAGTTGAATGTTCTATTATAAATAGCCCAAATATGTGCATGTATCCTAACCTGTGACAACTCAAAGTTAGCCAGAATTCAATTAGACATCAGTCAACTTCAGCAGAATGCTTCCAAATGACCTATAACTATTTTATTCCCAAACAATAAGGTTAGTTATTCAAATTAGATTATCTGTGTCTTCCTGAACACCTAATCCCAATGCCTCAGTATGTAATCATAGAAAATCCATTTGAAGGGAGAAAACACAATCCTAGCATACTATATAAACTATTATAAATTTCCCACAGAATATGTTAGTAGCCTATATGAAAGCAACAAAAACCATGTGGAACTCAAATTGGTTCTTTGGTCATACAGCGTCACCTGGTGGTTAAAGGAATGACACGCAGTCAAATTTTAGGGAATCTAAAAAACATTACATCAATAATCCGACTAACAGTGTGTGAAACCATTTGTTTGTGTGGGATATCATACAGAGATATGCTTCATTAAGATAAGTGGTTTCTCTGTAGTAATTATAGTGGTTAGGCAGATTTGTCTGATAAATAAATCAATAAATAATTTATAAAAACAAATAAGACATGCTCAAATAATGTGAATATAAATCAAAAAGGCAAATAAATGCAACATTACAAAAAAAGATAATTTCAAAAAAAGATACAGTTTGTCCGAAAGAAATTAAAATGAGATTTTTCAAAAATGTGATCATTCAGGATTGGTGACATTTTACACCCTAGAATCTCCTTGTTGGACATAATGACATAAACTACATTGTGTACTAGAAAATGTATTTCCTGCAGAAAATGCTTCTGAATGCTGAAAAGCTAAACTGCTAAAGCTAAACTGAATTGCTCGTATAATTGCGTAAGAAGAAGGTGAAGTATTGAGAACATTTGGAAAAGTGTGAATGGTTTAAATTAGTATGAATTTCATTAAAATGTTGCATAATTCAAATAATGTAGTAAAGCAAAGTGGAATATTTTAAGTTTTTTTTTAAAAGTTACAGTATAGTTTATCAGAATAAAAGTGATAAAAAGTCATAGTATAGTATGTCAAAAAAAGTCATATACATGTCAAAGTATAGTATGTTGGAAAAAAGTCAAATTATTGGTTTCAGAAAAACATCATAAAAATGTCATGGTATACAATGCCGAAAAAAAAGTGATAATGAAGTCATAGTATAATATATCGGAAAAAGTAATAGTATAGTCTGTTGAAAAAAGTCATAGTACAGCATTTCGAAAAAAGGCCATTAAAAAGTATTAGTATGGTAGGGTTTAACGTCAATGTATGGTATGACGAAAAAAGTCAAATTATAGTATGACAAAATGATAAAAAAGTCATAGTATAGCTTGCCGAAAAAAGTAATGATATGGTCTAGCCTGGACTGGGAATCGAGTCTGAGTCTGCAGTGATTACATTCTGGTTGTCCATTGGAGGTAGGGTTGCAAGATATTGACAAAATGTGATATTGCGATATCGATTATAAATATTGCGATATCGATAAACAAAATATTGCATACTAATTGCGTGTGAAAAATAGTCCAAACATAGTATGTCCAGAAAAAGGGGCAGCATGGAATGGGAATCGAACCTGGGTAAAAGTCAGCAGTGAATACTTGTTGGTTGCATTTTGGAGCTGTCCTAACCACTATGACACTGTGCCACAAAAGTTTCTGTTGAAAACAGTATAGTATGTCAAAAGAAGTCCTAGTATAGAATGAAAAGAAAAATCATAGTATAGTATATATAAAAGTAGTCATACTATAGTATGTCGGAAAAAAAAGTCATAGTATTGTATGTTGAAAAAAGGTCTAGCATGGACTGGGAACTGAACCTGGGTCAAAGTTAGCACGGATTGCCCGTTAGAGCTGTGTTAACCAATAGGCCACTGTTCCATAAAAATTAGAAAACAGTATTAGGGTAGTATGTCCAAAAAATTAAAAAGTCAGAAAAGTCAAAGTATAGTACGTTGAAGAAAATTGGTAAAATGTCATACTAGAGTTTGTGAAAAAAGTCGTGATATAAAATGTTATAAAAATCATAGTATAGTACATTGAAAAAAACGTCACGGTGTAGTACATATATACAAAGCATAGTATGTTAAAAAAAGCTAGTTGCCTGTTGGGGCAGTGCAAACCCCTGAGCCACAGTTCCGTCTAACAATTCATGTTAAAGGTCAGAACAGTCACAGCACAGCATGTCAAAAAAGCCAATAAAGTTATAGTATAGTATAATGTAATATAGTATGTCAAAAAAGTCAAAGTATAATACTTTCAAAAAAATTGATTAAATAAAAAAGTCATATTATAGCATGTAAAAGAAAAAACGTCATGAAAAGGGCCAAGCCAGACTGGGAAAAGAACCTGGGTTGGAGTCTGCAGTGACAACATACTGTTGGAACAGTGCAAAACCCTGAGCCACTGTTCAACCAAATAATCTATGTTGAAAACAGTCATAGTCTAGTGTGTCAAAAAAGTCAAGGTATAGAATGTAAAAAATAAAACAGATTGTATGTCAGACAAAAATGTCATAGTACAGTATATATAGTATAGTCGAAAAAAGTGATAAAAAAAGTAATGTTATAGTATGTCGAAAAATGTCATATAAAAGTCATAGTATAGTAGTATAATGGTTTTAAACATTCTATACTTTTTTTTTGTTTTCTATTCATTGACTTGTTTTGACATACTATACAGTTTTTTTTCCCGATATACTATAACTATGACTTAATGAATTCTTTCTACATACTATACCATGACTTTTTTATGACTTTTTCTATATACTATACTATATATTACAAACTACACTATGACTGTTTTTACATATTATACCATTACTGTTTTCAACCTAAATCATTTGGGCTCAGGGGTTTGTGCTGCTCCAACAAGCAGCCAGCATTTGTTGCTGCAGACACTGACCCAGGTCCGATTCTCAGTCAGTGCTGGAAATTTTAGTGACTCTTTTCAACATACGATACTATGACTTTTTTGACATACTATGACTTTTTTATCACTTATTTCAATGCACTATTTTTGGACTTTTTTCAACTACTTGCTTGTTGGCGCAGTGCTAACCACTAGACCACAGTGCCACAAAACAGTTCATGTTAAAAACAGTCATAGCATAGTGTGTCGAAAAAAGCCATTAAAAAGTCATAGTATAGTATGTCAAAAAGGTAATATACGTATATAAAGTATAGTACGTTTAAAAAATAATTTAAAAAAAGTCATAATAGAATTTCTTTTTAAATCAGTTTTGTTGAAAGAGTCTAAAAAGTGACCTGTATAGAAGGTAAAAAAAAGTCATAGTATATCATAAAAATGTCATAGATTAAAAAGTCACAGTATATCTATCTGTAATTAACTGAAAGCCTTGCTAAACTCCCATTGAAAAACTGATACTATGTGCCTTCATCCAGAAATGTTGAGAATGTTTAAGAAGGGCTGTCAATCGAGGAATGGTTGTGGCTCGTCATTCGGAGGCTCACTAAGCCAACTACATAAGTCATATTGCTTAAAAGAGCACATTGGCTGAAAGTGGACAAGTATATCTACATTATGACATATAAATGGGGTATTAGAAGTATGAATTGTGGCTGTGACAGCAAGTTAAGCAGAAGTTTTACAATGAAGTTATCTCTCCTCTGCACTGTAGCTGTGACATCACCCACACTGAGCAGCCCTTAAAACGCAGAAAAAGCCTAAAGAAGCACTAAACTTAAACAGTGATAACACAAAAACTGTGAAAGATATCAAAAAGCTGAATACGTTGTTAATAGCTGAAAATAAATAAATGGTAGATAAAAGTTGATTACAAGTAGAAATGGTCTGCACTGTAAAAACTTATATCTAAAAACTTAGATATAACTTTAAAAAATTAAGACCTTTTCCAACCACTTTTTGTTAGTTTCGTAAACATCTTGTTTATTTAAGTTGGTATAACTCAAACATTTTTGTATATCCTAAATTATTATGTAAAGTCTACAAAAAACAATGTTTAACCATTACCAAAATAGAGTATTTTAATTACAAACACCTAATTTAATTAGGTATATTTAAAAGAAAAATTTAAAATGTGATTTAAATCAAATCAAATCCTGCACTCATTTTATTAATGTTGAAAAATTCTTTATTTCTTTTTAAAATGTGCAATTTACTTAAAATAATTAGTTAGCATTGGCATACATTTACCAAAGACACAATAGGTATTTTATTCCAGCATTTATTAAACAGCGATTATTATTATTATTTTGAAGGGCCACATTTGACCATTTTAAACATCACGGCTTAACAGTCAATGCATCATTTGACATTGTTTTAAATTGGCAGATTTTCCTTTAAAATGTACTAGTTTACATACTAGAACATGTGACCTCAGCTTACCAACTGCAGCTTGATATAATAGCTTGTCTTTCAGTGAGTACATTGGTTAAATCATTTTAAAATAACAGAAAAATGTTCATGAACAAAAATGATCACAGAAGTTAGTTTTGGACCCAATGCAGAGTCCACAAAGTGATTGAAAGGCCTTCAGGTGCCACTCAAGAATATGCTCATCAGGCCCAGAAAATGTAACATCCTTGACCAGAAAAAAAAAAAACGGTCTTCAGTGCAAGGCCTACAATCACCTTTCACTTCAAGAAGCATATTGTTAAGGCTTATGAACTTGTAGGTTGGTTTTGGGCGCAGTGCATCAAGTCCCACAAAAAAAGTTTTTGAAAACTGGAGATTCAGCACGCATGTCACCCCGAGTACAACGCAGCATGCGCTGGCCAGATTGCAGAGATTTGTAGGTACTGGGTTTCTCTCTCTTGCTCCACTGCATCTGGTTCATGGCAAGCACAGCACGTCATACAGTCCATTTTCAGAATACCAAAATTAAGTCAATGTCTCATTTATTGTCATTTAAATCAATATGAAAATGTTATGGTCATATTTTGAACTTAAGATAGCCAATAATTTTAATTTGACTTTTTTTTTTGCCTTAGTTTACAGATTGTTAAATGTGCGTGCAAGTATCACTGACACATGTGTGAGGTCACATTAGCATGTGACTTTCTGAGACCTTTCTCAGTCTCTAGATCCACCAATTATGCTGGATATTAGTGTAAGTGTAATAAGTAAATGAAGCTTTAAAAGTTGATGCAAACTTATGTAAACTTATTATACCAAGTATGTTGGCCGTGCGGCCAGAGCGTTTTCAGCTCAAGTTGGTGGCGGTGTGTACGTATGGTTAGACCCGAGTGTGGCAGGTCTAAGTGGGTCAACAGTATTAGCTGACACAACAGTGCTAACATCTGAACCAACCTGAGCATCAGAAAGTGCAGTGAAGAAAAACTCAAGTCCATACAAAATGTATATGCTTTTATTGATAAAATAAGGGGGTTCTTTGTTGTGCTGCTGCCTTCTCCTAAGGTAGCAGCACCGAGGTGGGAGTGAGCAGGTCCAGGATGGCAAGTGGCCATCTTCTATGCTTTCCAGCAGTGCCCTGACTGCGGCTGCAGCGAACGGATATGAGAGCCTAGCTGCTCTGAGGCTTTAAGGCTGGCTACAATTGCCTGAATGTTTGCCACGAAAAGCGCCTCCGAGAGAGGGTGTCCCACCTGATCTGCACCCAGAACGGCTGCAGTTGATAGCAGGTGTTGACATATGATATTAGGCAGCATCAGCTAGGTCCTCCTGTGAGTGTGGGCGTTTATTTTTTTGTTTATTTTTATTAGGACTCAAAGTCTGTTGGTCCCCCATTGTGAGTCAGCAGTGATGAAATGTAGGCGCCATTTTGAATTTATGGCGGGAAAGTCCCCATAGACACTCAGATTGTATTACTTGACAAAACAGCAAATATAAGTGCTTTCATTAGTGGGTCATGTGCTCAATCACCATTGTTTTTCTCACTTTTTGATAGATGGGTACTTTCTACACTGCTACTACTTGAAAATATGACAACACCTTTAAAGAAATTATCAGCTTTTAAAAATGAAAGTGTACTGTTATTATCAAGAGCTCTGCTGCAAATCAATGGCAGCAAATTGACTGACATTTCAATGACTAATAATTGACTAATGCAATTTCATTGCACTTAACAGTACAAGATGCAACCAGCTGGTGGTGTCAAGAGCCGTAAGACAATTTGTTCAGTTTTTTTGGGGGATTTTCAGAAAACAACACATGGCCCAGTAAGCATTCTTAGGGATTTTATGGACCCTGGAGTCAATTTAAGTCCATTAAAAAGTAAATCTGCCCCAACACATGCAGCCAGTGGTGTGCTATTTCTTTGATGGCCAGCAAACACTGCACCTGGGATAAGTGGTCAAACAATGTTGGTATACTAATACAATCCCCAAACCGGCTGAACAAAATAAATTAAAACAAAGTAGATATCCTAGCTGCTACATAAACTAAAAACTGCACTGATAAAAAAAAAAAAAAAAAACACCAATCAAAAATTAAACATGGTAATATCCTTACTCTTCCCAGATCTGGCTAATCTGTCTCTCAAATGACAACTCCAAACTTCTCCCATAGCAGACATTTGATTTGTGTTTTTATATCTTAACCAAAGTTGGTGTTTACTTCCTTTTCCTTTCGGGGGCATGTCATAGATTCTTTTTTTTTTTTTTAGGACCATAAGACACTTTTACTGGATTTTCATTGGAAATAATTTAAATGG
>JABXJD010000003.1:10957500-10966273 GCA_013375575.1 Percina caprodes | reverse complement strand
GGTTCGGTTGCGTGTTGCTCTGGCCTGGCCTGGCCTGGCCTGGCCTGGCCTGGCCTGGCCTGGCCTGGCCTGGCCTGGCCTGGCCTGGCCTGGCCTGGCCTGGCCTGGCCTGGCCTGGCCTGGCCTGGCCTGGCCTGGCCTGGCCTGGCCTGGCCTGGCCTGGCCTGGCCTGGCCTGGCCTGGCCTGGCCTGGCCTGGCCTGGCCTGGCCTGGCGGCCTGGCCTGGCCCTGGCCTGGCCTGGCCTGGCCTGGCCTGGCCTGGCCTGGCCTGGCCTGGCCTGGCCTGGCCCTGGCCTGGCCTGGCCTGGCCTGGCCTGGCCTGGCCTGGCCTGGCCTGGCCTGGCCTGGCCTGGCCCTGGCCTGGCCTGGCCTGGCCTGGCCTGGCCTGGCCTGGCCTGGCCTGGCCTGGCCTGGCCTGGCCTGGCCTGGCCTGGCCTGGCCTGGCCTGGCCTGGCCTGGCCTGGCCTGGCCTGGCCTGGCCCTGGCCTGGCCCTGGCCTGGCCTGGCCTGGCCTGGCCTGGCCTGGCCTGGCCTGGCCTGGCCTGGCCTGGCCTGGCCTGGCCTGGCCTGGCCTGGCCTGGCCTGGCCTGGCCTGGCCTGGCCTGGCCTCTTCCTGGCCTGGCCTGGCCTGGCCTGGCCTGGCCTGGCCTGGCCTGGCCTGGCCTGGCCTGGCCCTGGCCTGGCCTGGCCTGGCCTGGCCTGGCCTGGCCTGGCCTGGCCTGGCCTGGCCTGGCCTGGCCTGGCCTGGCCTGGCCTGGCCTGGCCTGGCCTGGCCTGGCCTGGCCTGGCCTGGCCTGGCCTGGCCTGGCCTGGCCCTGGCCTGGCCTGGCCTGGCCTGGCCTGGCCTGGCCTGGCCTGGCCTGGCCTGGCCTGGCCCTGGCCTGGCCTGGCCTGGCCTGGCCCTGGCCTGGCCTGGCCTGGCCTGGCCTGGCCTGGCCTGGCCTGGCCTGGCCTGGCCTGGCCTGGCCTGGCCTGGCCTGGCCTGGCCTGGCCTGGCCTGGCCTGGCCTGGCCTGGCCTGGCCTGGCCTGGCCTGGCCTGGCCTGGCCTGGCCTGGCCTGGCCTGGCCTGGCCTGGCCCTGGCCTGGCCTGGCCTGGCCTGGCCTGGCCTGGCCTGGCCTGGCCTGGCCCCTGGCCTGGCCTGGCCTGGCCTGGCCTGGCCTGGCCTGGCCTGGCCCTGGCCTGGCCTGGCCTGGCCTGGCCTGGCCTGGCCTGGCCTGGCCTGGCCTGGCCTGGCCTGGCCTGGCCTGGCCTGGCCTGGCCTGGCCTGGCCTGGCCCTGGCCTGGCCTGGCCTGGCCTGGCCTGGCCTGGCCTGGCCTGGCCTGGCCCTGGCCTGGCCTGGCCTGGCCTGGCCTGGCCTGGCCCTGGCCTGGCCTGGCCTGGCCTGGCCTGGCCTGGCCTGGCCTGGCCCTGGCCTGGCCTGGCCTGGCCTGGCCTGGCCCTGGCCTGGCCTGGCCTGGCCTGGCCTGGCCTGGCCTGGCCTGGCCTGGCCTGGCCTGGCCTGGCCTGGCCTGGCCTGGCCTGGCCTGGCCTGGCCTGGCCTGGCCTGGCCTGGCCTGGCCTGGCCTGGCCTGGCCTGGCCTGGCCTGGCCTGGCCTGGCCTGGCCTGGCCTGGCCTGGCCTGGCCTGGCCTGGCCCTGGCCTGGCCTGGCCTGGCCTGGCCTGGCCTGGCCTGGCCTGGCCTGGCCTGGCCTGGCCTGGCCTGGCCTGGCCTGGCCTGGCCTGGCCTGGCCTGGCCCTGGCCTGGCCTGGCCTGGCCTGGCCTGGCCTGGCCTGGCCTGGCCTGGCCTGGCCTGGCCCTGGCCTGGCCTGGCCTGGCCTGGCCTGGCCTGGCCTGGCCTGGCCTGGCCTGGCCTGGCCTGGCCTGGCCTGGCCTGGCCTGGCCTGGCCTGGCCTGGCCTGGCCTGGCCTGGCCTGGCCTGGCCTGGCCTGGCCTGGCCTGGCCCTGGCCTGGCCTGGCCCTGGCCTGGCCCTGGCCTGGCCTGGCCTGGCCTGGCCCTGGCCTGGCCTGGCCTGGCCTGGCCTGGCCTGGCCCTGGCCTGGCCTGGCCTGGCCTGGCCTGGCCTGGCCTGGCCTGGCCTGGCCCTGGCCTGGCCTGGCCTGGCCTGGCCTGGCCTGGCCCTGGCCTGGCCTGGCCTGGCCTGGCCTGGCCTGGCCTGGCCTGGCCTGGCCTGGCCTGGCCTGGCCCTGGCCTGGCCTGGCCTGGCCTGGCCTGGCCTGGCCTGGCCTGGCCTGGCCTGGCCTGGCCTGGCCTGGCCTGGCCTGGCCTGGCCTGGCCTGGCCTGGCCTGGCCTGGCCTGGCCTGGCCTGGCCTGGCCTGCCTGGCCTGGCCTGGCCTGGCCTGGCCTGGCCTGGCCTGGCCTGGCCTGGCCTGGCCTGGCCTGGCCTGGCCTGGCCTGGCCTGGCCTGGCCTGGCCTGGCCTGGCCTGGCCTGGCCTGGCCTGGCCTGGCCTGGCCTGGCCTGGCCTGGCCTGGCCTGGCCTGGCCTGGCCTGGCCTGGCCTGGCCTGGCCCTGGCCTGGCCTGGCCTGGCCTGGCCTGGCCTGGCCTGGCCTGGCCTGGCCTGGCCTGGCCTGGCCCTGGCCTGGCCTGGCCTGGCCTGGCCTGGCCTGGCCTGGCCTGGCCTGGCCTGGCCTGGCCTGGCCTGGCCTGGCCTGGCCTGGCCTGGCCCTGGCCTGGCGGCCTGGCCTGGCCTGGCCCTGGCCTGGCCTGGCCTGGCCTGGCCTGGCCTGGCCTGGCCTGGCCTGGCCTGGCCTGGCCTGGCCTGGCCTGGCCTGGCCTGGCCTGGCCTGGCCTGGCCTGGCCTGGCCTGGCCTGGCCTGGCCCTGGCCTGGCCTGGCCTGGCCTGGCCTGGCCTGGCCTGGCCTGGCCTGGCCTGGCCTGGCCTGGCCTGGCCTGGCCTGGCCTGGCCTGGCCTGGCCTGGCCTGGCCTGGCCTGGCCTGGCCTGGCCTGGCCTGGCCTGGCCTGGCCTGGCCTGGCCTGGCCTGGCCTGGCCTGGCCTGGCCTGGCCTGGCCTGGCCTGGCCTGGCCCTGGCCTGGCCTGGCCTGGCCTGGCCTGGCCTGGCCTGGCCTGGCCTGGCCTGGCCTGGCCCTGGCCTGGCCTGGCCTGGCCTGGCCTGGCCTGGCCTGGCCTGGCCTGGCCTGGCCTGGCCTGGCCTGGCCTGGCCTGGCCTGGCCTGGCCTGGCCTGGCCCTGGCCTGGCCTGGCCTGGCCTGGCCTGGCCTGGCCTGGCCTGGCCTGGCCTGGCCTGGCCTGGCCTGGCCTGGCCTGGCCTGGCCTGGCCTGGCCTGGCCTGGCCCTGGCCTGGCCTGGCCTGGCCTGGCCTGGCCTGGCCTGGCCTGGCCTGGCCTGGCCTGGCCTGGCCTGGCCTGGCCTGGCCTGGCCTGGCCTGGCCTGGCCTGGCCTGGCCTGGCCTGGCCTGGCCTGGCCTGGCCTGGCCTGGCCTGGCCTGGCCTGGCCTGGCCTGGCCTGGCCTGGCCTGGCCTGGCCTGGCCTGGCCTGGCCTGGCCTGGCCTGGCCTGGCCTGGCCTGGCCTGGCCTGGCCTGGCCTGGCCCTGGCCTGGCCTGGCCTGGCCTGGCCTGGCCTGGCCTGGCCTGGCCTGGCCTGGCCTGGCCTGGCCTGGCCTGGCCTGGCCTGGCCTGGCCTGGCCTGGCCTGGCCTGGCCTGGCCTGGCCTGGCCTGGCCTGGCCTGGCCTGGCCTGGCCTGGCCTGGCCTGGCCTGGCCTGGCCTGGCCTGGCCTGGCCTGGCCTGGCCTGGCCTGGCCTGGCCTGGCCTGGCCTGGCCTGGCCTGGCCTGGCCTGGCCTGGCCTGGCCTGGCCTGGCCTGGCCTGGCCTGGCCTGGCCTGGCCTGGCCTGGCCTGGCCTGGCCTGGCCTGGCCTGGCCTGGCCTGGCCTGGCCCTGGCCTGGCCTGGCCTGGCCTGGCCTGGCCTGGCCTGGCCTGGCCTGGCCTGGCCTGGCCTGGCCTGGCCTGGCCTGGCCTGGCCTGGCCTGGCCTGGCCTGGCCTGGCCTGGCCTGGCCTGGCCTGGCCTGGCCTGGCCTGGCCTGGCCTGGCCTGGCCTGGCCTGGCCTGGCCTGGCCTGGCCTGGCCTGGCCTGGCCTGGCCTGGCCTGGCCTGGCCTGGCCTGGCCTGGCCTGGCCTGGCCTGGCCTGGCCTGGCCTGGCCTGGCCTGGCCTGGCCTGGCCTGGCCTGGCCTGGCCTGGCCTGGCCTGGCCTGGCCTGGCCTGGCCTGGCCTGGCCTGGCCTGGCCTGGCCTGGCCTGGCCTGGCCTGGCCTGGCCTGGCCTAACCTAACCCTCAACCCTGTGTCCCATGACTTTAGCTTAATGGTGGGAGAATTTAACCCTTAATAAGGGCCTAATTAAGCGTCCGTTGGAGAGCTTAACAAAGCTATTTCAAAACTGTGCCTTTAAGATGTGCCAGTTTATAGGTCTGTGCACCTGAGCCTTAAGAAGAGCCAGGTTGTTTAACACATAAAGTGCTGCATTTAGCTACGTCTTTTGACCCGGGTTGACCGAGGTCTTCTGACACAAATGGAGTTGAGTGCCTCCTGTCCGGGGCCTAACAATAAGTCTTTTGACCCAATTTTGGTTTTAGTATCCTTGTGTATAGGCTTTACAAAGGTCTTTTGACCCAAACTTTAATATAGAGTCTTTTAATTGAAATTTAATTTATGTTCTGGAGGCACAGCCTAGAATTTCAAAACCTGAACTCAACCAAGCGCCCCTGACCTGAACCTAACCTGGTTTCTTTTGGCCACAGCCCAACCTGTTGTTGGTCAGCCTGAACCCAACCTGGTGTCCCAGGACTTGAGCTTAACAGTGGGAGGAGTTAACCCTTAATGAGGGCCTAATTAAGCGTCTGTTGGCGAGAGCTTAACCAAGCTATTTTGAAACTGTGCCTTTAAGATGCGCCAGTTCATAGGTCTGTGCACCTGAGCCTTAAGAAGAGCCAGGTTATTTAATACATAAAGTGCTGCATTTAGCTACGTCTTTTGACCCAGGTTGAGCTGAAGGTTCACTGACACCGATTGAGTTGAGGGCCCCTGTCCTGGGCCTGACGGAAAGTCTTTGACACCGTCTCATTTGAAAGTCTATTGATTTCAATTTGACTTATGGAGCTGAGCCACAATAGAGCCAGTTCACTCAAGTTATGGCCTGTTTATCTGTGCCTAGACTATATTACAGGTTTTGGAACTTAGTCCAGCCTCTTGGCCCCATTTGTATTTTATGATCCTTTAATATAGGTCTTATAAAGGTCTTTTGACCAGAATTTCAATTTAAAATCTCTTTAATTAAAATTATCTATGCTTTTGATTTGAACCCAACCAGATACCTGAGCCGGTTATTTAATTGTTTAATTATTTAATTATTCAATTATTTTAAGTTTATATATATAAGAAACACTATTGTGGCTTTTATTTGATTATATTAGTACAACTGAAGCTTTTATGTTGAAGGACAATATGGAGACTTCCACTTCCTGTTGTACGGAGATCACTGCTGTATTTATGTGCCTGCTACTTTTTGCTGAGGACAAAGAGATGTGAGTCTGAGCCTGAAGAAGACCTGTTTTGGTGAAACGTTGCTCTCAATAAATCTCCGACACTTAAAACCATCACGTTTTATTCTTTCAACTTTTATTAAATATCTTTGGAAGTGTTTTCACATTTTTGATGCCCCTACGGGGCACAAGATGGCGACGGAGCGCCGCTGCGGTGGCGATGCTATCGCTAGCCACAGCTATAGCACGCCATTGAATCCAGTTTGTCCACCGGTGAGTGTTGGTCCTGCTGACCGGGGGACTCGGACCACACCGCAAACAACAGACCTCCAGGATGAGAGGGGCCCGACACGACCGTAGGGATCGGCGTGAGTACCAGAGCGCGAAGGCCGCCTGGGCCTACAACGCGCCTCTACATCCACCGCCATGCTAACGAGGCTAATGCTAGCGGGGCTAATGCTAGCGGGGCTAATGCTAACCGGGCTTACCCGGCTGTGAGGATTTCCACAGCCATGTGTTCCTGGCTCCAGCTGTACGGGCCTTTCCTCCAGCGGACCGCTGGACCCTCAGGAGAAGAAGGCCTACTAATCTCAGAAGAAAGAAGAACATTATAATTATACAGAAGGTTCCATAAATCACTGTTCTATTATGTTACAATATATTAAGCAATTAATTACACATAAATACTTACCTGAGATACAGTAAGGACATAAGAGTAACATTTTATTTCACATTATTTTGAAAATACTTACCTGAGTTACATGATTATATAACATACATTATCTTTTGTAAGCATTTTGTTGCACATTATGATGGCATAAAAGGTGTTTATATTAACCATAAATATTTAATATGGGAATGCTTAGGCCAAGACCTTTTTGGGAGCCGTAATGAGTGATTAATTTTGAGCGGGGTCTTCTGTGTGGGGTGCTGGAGCTGCCAGGTATGGGGGTGTTTCTAGTTTGTGCATTTAGGGTATATTATATCCACTTCTGTGGTATATTACCCTACTTTTGATTTATCCTAACCTACCCTAACCTAACCCTAACCTGGCCTAACCTAACCTGGCCTGGCCCCTGGCCTGGCCTGGCCCCTGGCCTGGCCTGGCCTGGCCTGGCCTGGCCTGGCCTGGCCTGGCCTGGCCTGGCCTGGCCTGGCCTGGCCTGGCCTGGCCTGGCCTGGCCTGGCCTGGCCTGGCCTGGCCTGGCCTAACCCTGGCCTAACCCTAACCCTAGCCCTACCTACCTAACCTAACCCTAACCCTAACCCTTCACAAATTGACATTGCGAGGCCGGCAGCAATGAAAGATGTGCTAAGAGACACTGCCAGGCATTTTCCTAAACTCAACCGTGTAGTCCCGCGTGTCACAGGACCGTAAGCCCACCCCGACCTTTTCCTAAACCTTCCCCTTCCCGCGTGTCACAGGACCGTAAGCCCACCCAGTCCACTTTTCCTAAACCCAACCTTCCCCTTCCCGCGTGTCACAGGACCTTAAGCCCACCCAGTCCACTTTTCCTAAACCCAACCTTCCCCTTCCGCGTGTCACAGGACCTTAAGCCCACCCAGTCCACTTTTCCTAAACTCAACCTTCCCCTTCCCGCGTGTCACAGGACCGTAAGCCCACCCAGTCCACTTTTCCTAAACCCAACCTTCCCCTTCCCGCGTGTCACAGGACCGTAAGCCCACCCACGACCTTTGCCATCACCAGAACTGCAATGTCATCACCGTTACCATACATATTTTTGCAAATAATTTTCAGCCAGAAACATTCAGAAATGTAGGTACTTGGATGACTGTAATTCCTCTTGCATGTAAGATGAATTATAGTTCAGGTTCAAGACACAATATGTGAAACCACAACGTGTTTTACAAGCACTGATGTGTCATTTAGGTTTGTTTTTCTTGTTCAATGATGTGATGGTAATGACACATTCATAGTTCACAAAATGGCAACCAGTAGTAAATTCCCTTATCCCTGGGGTCAACCAAGCTCATGGTCCCGTCACTCCTGACTAAAGGACTGACACGTTGAGCTATGCCAACTGGTCAAATTTGGAGTTTTAAACGTCAAACACTGTTGCAACCCAATTTGGCCTTTAATGGGAGAAATGCCCATGTACTGTCATGTCATCTTTCAAACTCTCATGAACAATGGAGAATTCCAATAATGGTAACAAAGTGCAATGTACACGTAGCTACACTGCTGTTTTTACCTCCCTTGAGTTTCTCCTAATGTCAGCAACTCATCTTTTTAATTCAGAGAGTCTAACCTGAGTGCCGGGCGTTCAGGCAGTGGAAAAGATCTGGGCTGTTGGGCGTGCACTCCCAAACTCCCCCAGCCGCTTCAGCAGAGACATCGCCAGAGAAATGCTGCTTCCGTTACCTCTGTAACAGGAGAGACACAAAATACAGGCACATGCATAACTTACTCAGCATGGGCTGCTTCTCTTTTGCTGAGTGTGGCTCTGGGTGCTGGCAAAACAACGGCACATCCAAACACTGTTCATCTGCACATATGTATACTACACCCCACAATTCCACAACTGCTGGCTGAAAATCAACAGTTTGCCTTTCATTGTTACTTACGTGTCATTGCTCCACACTGCAAAAGCTGTATCAGAGACAATGTGCTTGTGGAGAAAAAAATGAATATATTACTAATGCCATAACCTCATCCTCCCAAGCATGAACTTTAATGCAAAGATAAAATGGAATTAAGCCAGCATCTGTGTGTGTGTGTCTCTGTGTGTGTCTGTGTCTGTGTGTGTGTGTGTGTGTGTGTCTGTGTGTGTCTCTATGTCTCTGTGTGTGTATCTATGTCTCTGTGTGTGTCTGTCTCTATGTCTGTGTGTGTGTGTGTCTCTATGTCTCTCTGTGTGTGTCTCTATGTCTCTGTGTGTGTGTGTGTGTGTCTCTATGTCTCTGTGTGTGTGTGTCTCTAGGTCTCTGTGTTTCTGTGTGTGTGTGTCTGTAGTCAGAACATAGCCTTAGATTGATATCTTCTAACACATGCTTTTAGCTGCGCTACAACACAGCAATATAACTTACATTCATTTACTGTACTCACGTTTTAACAGGTGCTCATTGCAACCAGCCACTACCCACATGAGCTCATGTTAACACAGCTAGAGCATGCAGAGTGCAACAACAAAGTTGGTTCTGTAAATACATTTAACTCACCCCCCTCTGTGTTCTTTTATCTTTAACTGTCACTCCTTTTCAGCAACGCACTGGGCGGATATATTCCCCATAAGCCTCAATTCCATCTGC
>JABXJD010000003.1:10947500-10955000 GCA_013375575.1 Percina caprodes | reverse complement strand
AGGTGCCAAACGGAGCTCTACACCCTTCCAAAGCAGACCCGGACCCACCATGGCCACTTGATTCTGCAACTTAAACAAATAGAATAATGATGACAATTAAGCGCAATAGCCATTGTTATTGTGGCAATAGTAATTAGAAAAGCTTAAAAATAACAACAAACCTTGTAGGGAACGGTCGGATGCAGTTTCCAAATCTTCACATGCTGGAGTCTGGCCTGCGACACCCCCCCCAAGGCCCATTTTTAGGTGCACATAGTCTATGTAGGCTCCATTCTGGATGAGGGCCACACAGGATATGAAGGTCAGTGTGTTGAGGAGCAAACATCCCTTCATCTCCTTTGGAAGCCTCTCCAAGACTGTGGCCATCCAGGGCATGCCATGACCTCTGTACACCTCCAGGTGTTTGCTGTAACAGAGGGACTTGCAGCGTCTTGGAGGCCACGTCAGACATTTTCAGGATGAATCGGTCCCCATGGCTGACCTGTACCCAGTCTTTGAAATTCCACCAGATCCTTCTGGTACTGCGGAGGTCCCTGAACTTAAAGGCTGGGAAGAAAACTATGCGCTCGGCCGTGAAGCCTTGGACGAGGCAATCCTCCACATCCTGGCCGGCGTCTCTCACCAGGGTGCGCGCTCTGCCAAACGTGTGAGGAACGGGGAAGCTTTGTTTGGTGGCCAGGTCGGCAGCGAATGTCTTCACGTCCACCGCGCCAGTCAGCCTGCCAGGGGGTGTGTCTGACTTGAGGGCCGTGAAGGGTAGCTGATCGTTGCGCTTATACAGGTCTCCCAGTAAGACCCTTATCAGTGCAGCGCCGAGCACGGCCGGTCCAGCTTCCAAACACTGACAGAGCGGCCACAGCCTTCCGATGCGTTTTCTTGGAGTGGGTCCCTGGTCCAGTGATGGAGGGGTGGTGGCGATTCCTCCAGGCTGTTGTGGGGTGCCATCCCAATGAAACCCCTCTCATGTGTAGACCCCCACACCAATCGGGGCAGCAGGCTGTAACGTGAGAGGAGGTGCGTGTCCTCCCCGCTGCCAGCACCTTTGAGGCGAGGTGGACCGAGATGGACTCCACGGAATCAGGGTCGACCAAGTCGCTGAGCTGCAGGACGTCAGGATCCCGCTGGCCAAACTGCCCGAGTGTAGCGATACAACGTTGGGGTTTTCAGCCTGAAGTCCGGCTCCGTCAGGCTGCTGGGGACGGCGCAGAGCGTCAGAACGTAGCCGCCGTCCACGTTTTGATATTCTGTGGCCCAGGCAATTTCTAAGATGCCGCTCCCCATCCCACCTCATGTTTTTAGCAAAGACGGGAAGGTCATCAGGTAAATTTTGTTATTTGGGTCTTATGGTTTAGTAACTGCCTACATCAGTGTGACACTCATCCCTGTGCTTTTTTTTCTATTTCATAGGTGGCTCCATAGGCGAGAAAGACAGAGGGGTTGCCTGGTAGACATCTTGAGGTTCTTGGTGTTCCTGAGGCAGGAGGGCTTCTCCCAGGTAACGGTGCACCCTCACACTGAGCAAAACGCACCATACGAAGGCTCGGTCTACGACATGTGTTCCTCAATGTACGACTGAATCTCCTCCTCAGGTCAGTCTGTCTGCAGCACATACCATGTCCCTGGAAAGGGTGCTGAAACGGGAGCTCTCCACCCTCCCAAAGCAGACCCGGACCCACCACCTGGCCGAGGTCAAGTGTGCTTGCCGGTGGACCCCACCACACTCGCCACCCCCAATACTTCAGAGTCTCCAACAACACCCCTCCCTGCTGCGTCACCTGTGCCACCTTTGCCACCGCAACCCCACCCGCTAGATGAGGTAAGCCAAATGGAGCAGACTGACCACCAGCTCTCCACCCTCCCAAAGCAGCCCGGGACCCACCACCTGGCCGAGGTCCAGTCAAGTGAGTTTGCCGGTGGACCCTCCACCGCACTCGCCCGGGAGGACGGCAGAAAGGCAGTCGGACGACAGCGCATCTGAGGCGTCCGAGGACGATGAGCAGTCTGACAACAGCACATCATGGATGCCTGGCCATGATGATGATGATGATGAGCAGTCGGACGGGGGCACGTTCAAGAAGTCAGATGACCAGTCGGAGAACAGGAGATCTGGGATGTCTGAGGAACGCAGCGGTCCAGCTGAGAAGCAAACCCAAGAAGAGGTAAGCAGAAATGGACCACATAGAATAGAATACATCTTTATTTAGAAAGGCATAAAAAGATGATGCACTACAGGATAAAACATACATATGATTCAATTCATTAAAATAGCAGCTCAGTTCAGTTAGCACTTGATTTGGTTAAGGATACTGGTGGCATTTGGAATACACTTCCTTTAATTTTTTTTTATTTTTAATAAACACTTTTTTTTTTTTTTTTGCCAGAGGCACTCCGATAAGCCGGAAAGAGCGTGTGTACTATCTGCAGTGATTCTCCTAGCTGTCTCCCTCATTGTGCCAGTGTATATTAGGGTCAGTTGTTTTGGGGGGCTTTTCCCCACCATTTTTGCTAGCCATAGACTCAGTACTTTGCATTTCAAAAGTAGTTGTCAGACCTTATCCCCTTTGTTGCATTTACAGAGTCTCTCCGTGGAATCTGCAGAGCCTGGTTCACCATCACCACATGGGTGCCAGCCAATGACGACAACGACGCCACCAAGTTTGGGCAATTTAAGCAAGATGGAGGACACCGAGAAGCCTGACGAGTTGGACAACAGCAGTGGGTTAACCGACGAGTCCAAAGAGAGGTTGACAGCTGAGGATGCAGAAGAACTGGTCAGTGTCTCTACACAGCCAAACGTTTCACACAGCCTCTATCAGGCTGGGTGTAAATGAATTAACAATAAGCATTGGTTTAGCTCACTCCATTTCATGTTTTATCATTCCAGGACAGTGGTTATTGCCTGCCGAAAAAGAGGAGTCCTGGTTCATCACAAACTGTGAGTTGTGCAGGACATTTTTTTTTTTTTTTTTTTAGCTGTACTTCAATTTTTGTGTTCTTACACCAAACTATCCTGCTGCCCTTTCCCTGTGTTTCAGAGAAGGAGGACGCTGGCGTACCCTCCTGACCTCAAGGAAGACATCAGGAGAGTCTTTGGTGACGTGTGGGGTCAAGTAATCACCATTGCAATGGTAAATATCAGTGTTCCTTGTGCCCGACATGCTGTCGTCAAGTTATTTGTGTGATAGGGATCATTTTCCAGAGTTAAACCGTACAGACATGTTCACAAAAGACTTTCTGACTGAATTACACTTGTAATATCTGACTGACTGTAACCTTTTCCAAACTGATACCTTTCCACTAAACACTCCTGTGTGTGTGTGTGTGTGTCATCTTTAGATGAACGCCGTCCTCAGAAGAGAGCCAGCACTTCTGCAGAAATGCCAGAAGCTGAAGATGACCATCCATAACTTGCGGGCTCTGGTTCACAAACTGCAGGCAGAGTGATTTTTGCTTTCTATTTGGTTAAGGAAGCGGTTTTTATTATTATTATTTATTTTTAGCTTTTGTTTTTTTGTGCACTTTATTGGTTTATGTATGCATTTGTTTTCATTTTTCATCTTAATGTTATGTATACTTTATATTTATTTCATTGTAGTGTGACTGGTTAGTGTGTGTGTGTGTGTGTGTGTGTGTGTGTGTTCAAATTAATAAAATGTTATATGTTTGAATTCAGTATTGCCTACTTTTGTCTTTGTATTTAAAGTAAATATGGCTTATTGTTAACATTGTGGCTTCATTAGTGTTGAACATATAAAAATATATATAAAACCAGACCACAGATGAAGATGTGTTAATACAACAACGTCATGAGAACAATAACTAATGGCTAATAAAGGGAAGACAGACATGGCTCTCTTACAGGCAATGCTGTTGCATTGGTTAGGCAATGGCGCCACCGTGTGGAGAAATATTCACCAACATGCTCTGGGCTTTGACAATGATGTTTGCAGCAATCATGTTAAACGGATGGACTGGAGTGGTTTTCAGCCACAGCTTTATTGATTAAGCACATTCAAATATAACTCTACACAAAATGTAAACACATACCTTTCTCAAAACAAGTATCCAGAGACCATAACATGACGTTGACCTAATAATAGGCATTACTACCTATGCAGAGGGGGGGGGGATGAGAGCCATGATGTGGGTGGAGAGCTATAGACCTAAGCAAGCTGTGATTGCCTCAGACTCCAGCTCAGCTTTGAAAAGCCTTCAGTCTCTTCACTCTGAGTCTAGACAGGACATAGTGTAGTACTGCTACTAGCTACCAGTCTGATAGGAGTACTACGTTTATATGGGCACATGGAAACCTTCACAAAGAGAGTTACAAAACAAAGCTTGTCAGTGCAATGCTCAATTCTGGGGACTTTGGCTCAAGGCATTCTTCCAACTAGCATATGGGCTAATTACAAATAACCAAGTGGTTTTAAGTGCTTAAGGTCATATGCAATGGGGGGAAAAAAAATCACAGCTCCAAGCATCCAGCATGCAATAAGAAAAAACAGGGCTCTAACAAAGCGTCCTTGACACTGAACAAGCCTCTACAAGCCAAATGCACTGCATTGTAAATGATCAGATTTTTAAAGAGAGCTTTGAAACAAAGTGCAGTTTCAGATTTTTATTCATTTCAAATCAGTTGTAATGACAAACTCTGATGGTCTGGTTTCACTTTGTTTGCTCGGTGGCCGTGGGGGTCCCAGACCAAAGATCCCCCTGCACCTTTTCGCAGTCTCTCCATGCTGGGTGGTTTATTCCTGGCCCAATCAGGAGAAAAGATGGTCCACTGTCTTTTGTGTGTATGTAACCCTTCAGTCAATGCCTTTAAGTGGGAATAGTGAACCTGTGCTGCTCCATTATTTTTGTCCCCTGCTTCCACGGCTTGTGTCCGCTGCCGCTGTGAGAAAGTGAGCAGTCTTGTGCGTATGTAGGGGGGGCCTGCATATGTGTTTATGCTTTGATCCAGCAGATCTCTGGCTCGCTCAGTATGCCTGGACAGAGGAGGCTGTGGATGCTGCCTTGACATCAGCTGCTCCTCCTGGAAGAGTTCTGGGGGTAGCTGAAGGGTGTGTATCACCTTTGTCCTAGTTCAGAGAATTTCAACATATGAACATATGTACAAGTGGTTGCATTGAACTGAATGTGTGTTTCATTTTTTTCATATTAATTGGCCGGCTTCGCAATGACACACTCACAGAGTGACATTGCGAGGCCGGCTTTGCAATGAAAGATGTGCTAAGAGACACTGCCAGGCATTTTCCTAAACCCAACCGTCCCCTTCCCGCGTGTCACAGGACCTTAAGCCCACCCACTCCACTTTTCCTAAACCCAACCGTCCCTTCCCGCGTGTCACAGGACCGTAAGCCCACCCACTCCACTTTTCCTAAACCCAACCGTCCCCTTCCCGCGTGTCACAGGACCTTAAGCCCACCCACTCCACTTTTCCTAAACCCAACCGTCCCTTTCCGCGTGTCACAGGACCGTAAGCCCACCCACTCCACTTTTCCTAAACCCAACCGTCCCCTTCCCGCATGTCACAGGACCGTAAGCCCACCCACGACCTTTGCCATCACCAGAACTGCAATGTCATCACCGTTACCATACATATTTTTGCAAATAATTTTCAGCCAGAAACATTCAGAAATGTAGGTACTTGGATGACTGTAATTCATCTTGCATGTAAGATGAATTATAGTTCAGGTTCAAGACACAATATGTGAAACCACGTGTTTTACAAGCACTGATGTGTCATTTAGGTTTGTTTTTCTTGTTCAATGATGTGATGGTAATGACACATTCATAGTTCACAAAATGGCAACCAGTAGTAAATTCCCTTATCCCGTGGTCTCAACCAAGCTCATGGTCCCGTCACTCCTGACTAAAGGACTGACACGTTGAGCTATGCCAACTGGTCAAATTTGGAGTTTTAAACGTCAAACACTGTTGCAACCCAATTTGGCCTTTAATGGGAGAAATGCCCATGTACTGTCATGTCATCCTTCAAACTCTCATGAACAATGGTAACAAATAATAATAATAATAATAATAATGGTAACAAAGTGCAATACACACGTAGCTATACTGCTGTTTTTACCTCCCCATGAGTTTCCCCTAATGTCAGCAATTCCTCTTTTTAATTCAGAGAGTCTAACCTGAGTGTCAGGCGTTCAGGCAGCGGGCCCCCCAGCTGCTCCAGCAGAGAGATCTCCAGAGAAATGCTGCTTCCGTTACCTCTGTAACAGGAGAGACACAAAATACAGGCACATGCGTAACTTACTCAGCATGGGCTGCTTCTCTTTTGCTGAGTGTGGCTCTGGGTGCTGGCAAAACAACGGCACATCCAAACACTGTTCATCTGCACACACACACACATATATATATATACATATATATATATATATATATATATATATATATATATTCTGGGGGTAGCTGAAGGGTGTGTATCACCTTTGTCCTAGTTCAGAGAATTTCAACATATGAACATATGCACAAGTGGTTGCATTGAACTGAATGTGTGTTTCATTTTTTTCATATTAATTGGCCGGCTTCGCAATGACAGCTTCACAAAGTGACATTGCGAGGCCGGCTTCGCAATGACAGCTTCACAAATTGACATTGCGAGGCCGGCTTGGCAATGACAGCTTCACAAAGTGACATTGCGAGGCCGGCTTTGCAATGCCAGCTTCACAAAGTGAAATTGCGAGGCCGGCTTTGCAATGACAGCTTCACAAATTGACATTGCGAGGCCGGCTTGGCAATGACAGCTTCACAAAGTGACATTGCGAGGCCGGCCGCAATGCCAGCTTCACAAAGTAACATTGCGAGGCCGGCCGCAATGCCAGCTTCACAAAGTGACATTGCGAGGCCGGCTTCGCAATGCCAGCTTCACAAAGTGACATTGCGAGGCCGGCCGCAATGCCAGCTTCACAAATTGACATTGCGAGGCCGGCTTGGCAATGACAGCTTCACAAAGTGACATTGCGAGGCCGGCCGCAATGCCAGCTTCACAAAGTGACATTGCGAGGCCGGCTTCGCAATGCCAGCTTCACAAAGTGACATTGCGAGGCCGGCTTTGCAATGACATCTTCACAAAGTGACATTGCGAGGCCGGCTTGGCAATGACAGCTTCACAAATTGACATTGCGAGGCCGGCTTTGCAATGCCAGCTTCACAAATTGACATTGCGAGGCTGGCTTGGCAATGACAGCTTCACAAAGTGACATTGCGAGGCCGGCTTCGCAATGCCAGCTTCACAAAGTGACATTGCGAGGCCGGCTTTGCAATGACATCTTCACAAAGTGACATTGCGAGGCCGGCTTCGCAATGCCAGCTTCACAAATTGACATTGCGAGGCCGGCCGCAATGCCAGCTTCACAAATTGACATTGCGAGGCCGGCCGCAATGACAGCTTCACAAAGTGACATTGCGAGGCCGGCTTGGCAATGACAGCTTCACAAAGTGACATTGCGAGGCCGGCTTTGCAATGACAGCTTCACAAAT
>JABXJD010000003.1:10937500-10940000 GCA_013375575.1 Percina caprodes | reverse complement strand
TTCACAAAGTGAAATTGCGAGGCCGGCTTTGCAATGACAGCTTCACAAATTGACATTGCGAGGCCGGCTTGGCAATGAAAGATGTGCTAAGAGACACTGCCAGGCATTTTCCTAAACTCAACCGTGTCGTCCCCGCGTGTCACAGGACCGTAAGCCCACCCCCGACCTTTTCCTAAACCCAACCTTCCCCTTCCCGCGTGTCACAGGACCGTAAGCCCACCCAGTCCACTTTTCCTAAACCCAACCTTCCCCTTCCCGCGTGTCACAGGACCTTAAGCCCACCCAGTCCACTTTTCCTAAACCCAACCTTCCCCTTCCCGCGTGTCACAGGACCTTAAGCCCACCCAGTCCACTTTTCCTAAACTCAACCTTCCCTTCCCGCGTGTCACAGGACCGTAAGCCCACCCAGTCCACTTTTCCTAAACCCAACCTTCCTTCCCGCGTGTCACAGGACCGTAAGCCCACCCACGACCTTTGCCATCACCAGAACTGCAATGTCATCACCGTTACCATACATATTTTTGCAAATAATTTTCAGCCAGAAACATTCAGAAATGTAGGTACTTGGATGACTGTAATTCCTCTTGCATGTAAGATGAATTATAGTTCAGGTTCAAGACACAATATGTGAAACCACAACGTGTTTTACAAGCACTGATGTGTCATTTAGGTTTGTTTTTCTTGTTCAATGATGTGATGGTAATGACACATTCATAGTTCACAAAATGGCAACCAGTAGTAAATTCCTTATCCCGCGGGTCAACTAAGCTCATGGTCCCGTCACTCCTGACTAAAGGACTGACACGTTGAGCTATGCCAACTGGTCAAATTTGGAGTTTTAAACGTCAAACACTGTTGCAACCCAATTTGGCCTTTAATGGGAGAAATGCCCATGTACTGTCATGTCATCTTTCAAACTCTCATGAACAATGGAGAATTCCAATAATGGTAACAAAGTGCAATGTACACGTAGCTACACTGCTGTTTTTACCTCCCTTGAGTTTCTCCTAATGTCAGCAACTCATCTTTTTAATTCAGAGAGTCTAACCTGAGTGCCGGGCGTTCAGGCAGTGGAAAAGATCTGGGCTGTTGGGCGTGCACTCCCAAACTCCCCAGCCGCTTCAGCAGAGACATCGCCAGAGAAATGCTGCTTTACCTCTGTAACAGGAGAGACACAAAATACAGGCACATGCATAACTTACTCAGCATGGGCTGCTTCTCTTTTGCTGAGTGTGGCTCTGGGTGCTGGCAAAACAACGGCACATCCAAACACTGTTCATCTGCACATATGTATACTACACACCCCACAATTCCACAACTGCTGGCTGAAAATCAACAGTTTGCCTTTCATTGTTACTTACGTGTCATTGCTCCACACTGCAAAAGCTGTATCAGAGACAATGTGCTTGTGGAGAAAAATGAATATATTACTAATGCCATAACCTCATCCTCCCAAGCATGAACTTTAATGCAAAGATAAAATGGAATTAAGCCAGCATCTGTGTGTGTGTGTCTCTGTGTGTGTCTGTGTCTGTGTGTGTGTGTGTGTGTGTGTCTGTGTGTGTCTCTATGTCTCTGTGTGTGTATCTATGTCTCTGTGTGTGTCTGTCTCTATGTCTGTGTGTGTGTGTGTCTCTATGTCTCTCTGTGTGTGTCTCTATGTCTCTGTGTGTGTGTGTGTGTGTCTCTATGTCTCTGTGTGTGTGTGTCTCTAGGTCTCTGTGTTTCTGTGTGTGTGTGTCTGTAGTCAGAACATAGCCTTAGATTGATATCTTCTAACACATGCTTTTAGCTGCGCTACAACACAGCAATATAACTTACATTCATTTACTGTACTCACGTTTTAACAGGTGCTCATTGCAACCAGCCACTACCCACATGAGCTCATGTTAACACAGCTAGAGCATGCAGAGTGCAACAACAAAGTTGGTTCTGTAAATACATTTAACTCACCCCCCTCTGTGTTCTTTTATCTTTAACTGTCACTCCTTTTCAGCAACGCACTGGGCGGATATATTCCCCCATAAGCCTCAATTCCATCTGCTTTCGTTGACAGAAGCTAAACAACTGTTAAGTTTCCTTTAATAAAATGTACATATGACTTCCTTTGGATTTCAAATTAAAAGCATCAAAACGGAAGTCACAGTCTCTTTTGTATTGTCTTGTAAAATAGATCCACTATTTTAAATTGCCCTGTGAAATGTTGTCTTTTAAAATAGCTTGTGTGTGTGTCTCTCTCTCTCTCTCTCTCTCTCTGTGTGTGTGTGTGTGTGTGTGTGTGTGTTTGCGTGTGTGTGCGTGCGTGTGTGTGCGTGTGTGTGTGCGTGCGTGTGTGTGGGTGCGCGTGCTCAAACTGCACCCCGGTGCAGGCCGGTCAAAACCCCCTATCCTAGTGCTGGCAGCTCTGCTGTGCCCCTGGTGGCAGCTGAGTGCAACTGCACCCTGCAGGACTTTGAAAAATTGTGTGAAATCCTGCTACAAAAGCAACATATATGTAGCT